>PVHY01001622.1:0-151433 GCA_004024945.1 Uropsilus gracilis
TCTTACGGTCATTGTTACATAGACATGTTTATGTGTGTATACAAAAGCATATATGCATGTTAGTGTTCCTTGCTAAAAGTCATAAAGTTATTTCAGACACTTGTTATATAAATATCTTCTATTTGCTAGACATATAACAGTTTTTATGGGGTGAATTGTCAATTTTCAGATCATATGCACTTTCTTTTGATATCAAAAGTTTTAAAATAGAATTATGGTGGTGATAGGGTTAGCTTCAGTAATTTGGATTATTAACAGTCTATTTTGTAAGAAAGCCTGTTGTAAATTCTTTATCTACATAAAATGGCAAATACTTGAGGGCACGATTATTTGTATTTTTGAGTCTTGAAACTTTTTTTTTGCAGTCTTGCTGGCTGAAATTTTACAAATGATTCTTTCATTGGTTTGTGGTAAACTCAGCCAAGGAGTCAACATTTTTGTTTCATACATATCCTGTAGCATTCCTTTTTAAAGGGTGAGTCCCGTCCACCAGCAGTCAGCCACCTCAGAGCTGCCTGCGCACTGGGATCCCTGGCCATTGGGGCTCCCTTGCCAGCGGGGAGCAAAGGGGGGGTGTCAAGATTCCTGGGTAAGCCCTCCAAGCCAGGTGAGCCCCTGAGAGGTAATGGGGTGGGGTTGTGGCCCCACCCATCAGCGGGTGACTGCAGCACAGGGCAGCCATCTGCAGTTCGGATTGGCAGAGCCATGTTGCCCTCTGCTCGTTACCCAAGGGGAGCATGGGAGGGCACAGGCTCAGCCATCTGGGCCCACTTCCACACTGGGGAACGGCTAAGAGGGGGGAGGGGAGCCCCTTCCATTTGCTCTCACTCCAGCTAAGCTTCAGAGGATCAAGAACGTGTGCAACACAAATCCCAACATAGAATGGGTGAGGGATCTGCAAAAATCCAGCCCACAAGCCTGAGATGAACACAGCAGATGAACAACCGAGAGAACCAGTGCATGCGAGACAAGAGAAACAACTGTAGAGACACAGTGTCACCATGTGCATTTATGCACTCACTGGGCCAAGATGACCCAGGACCTCATTTTGGAGATCCCTTCAAGGAGAGCAACACACTACAGGACAGGAGAGGAAGACCAGAGATGCAAACTGCAAACTGAGGCAGAGATGGTCTTTAAAGGCCATTCACAGACTCCTGTAATCACAGAGAAACTTTTTCAACACTGGCTGAAATCTGACACCAGAGCTGTAAGGGTAAAGCAGCAAAGCAGAGGAGATGGGATTGGAGAAGACTGCCTGCAAGAAAACATGGTCAGATCACAAATGAATACAGACTGGCTGCCCAATGCAAACTTAAGGCTAAAAACCTACCAGCAAGGTTCGCCTGGTTCCAACAACACAGTCCCTCACCCAGTAAAAGGACACTGCCACAGGAAAGAAAGAGGCTAATGGATTTAGCACAACTAGTACACAACAAAGAGTGGGGTTTGAGAGAATGGAAGGGGCACCAGAGGGAGGAAGGCGGGGAAGGTATCCCAAAAAAACACTTACAGAGGTTGTGATCTAAAGAACAAAATAAATTAAAAAAAAGAAAAAAAAGAACTAGAGGCTAAGCAAAAAACAAAACAAAAAACCCAAACCCAAAAAAACCCAAAAAACAAAACCCAAAAACACAAAAAAGAAAACCTATGTAACTGATATTGTTAGAGAATGTGTAATTTTTGTTTTGCCTCTTAGTCTTCCCCCTGACAATTATAGCTTAAAAACTTAATTTCTTAAAAGTATATATGTACATTTTTCAATAATTATTTCCATAGAACAGATCACTACATAATAAAGTTATGTGGTAGAATAATATATAACATAAAGAACATCCAAGCCGGGCACGGTGATGTGTGCCTTTAAGCGGCAGCCTAGGAAGCTGGGGTGAGAACTGGGAATAGCGGTTCGAGTCCCGCCTGGGGCAACATAGGGAGACCTAGTTCTAAAAAATTAGCTGGGTGTGGTGGTGTGCGCCTGTAATCCCAGCTACCTGGAAGCTGAGGCTGGGAATTGCTTGAGTCTGTGGTGTCCTAGGCAACGTGAGCCTGTGGTTCGATGGGCAAAAATAGGGAGACCTAGTCTCAAAAGAAAGAACATCCATAAATTATTATGGTAAGTCATAGTTTGCATTTGCTTGATATACATAGAATAGAAAGGAACTAAAAATTTATCTAGATAAAAAAATTATACACATATAAACACATATCTCAAAGGGATCTAGGTAGATTGGAACCTAAAACCACTGCTGAAATTGGCATCATTATATTTAACTGTTTTTCTAAATATCCTACAATGAATTTCTGACTTTTGTGAGTAAAATATTTAAAAATACTTGGGGTATGAACTGTACTAGTTTTCTTTTCACTAATGTTTACTTCAGTATCATATTTTTTGTTGATTATATATATATTTTTTTCTTAAGTTCTCCATCCACCATATCACCCATGAATTCCTTGTGCTCATCACTCCCCATATTTTGCTCTCCCTCTCTTCTCCTCCTTTGCTGTATGCTTTTATTCTATTATCAGCTTTAAAGCATAAAAACTTTAAAAGAGAACTTGCTTTCTAATAAAGATGTTCAGTTTTTGGGAATCTTGTTGTATTGTACATGAGGAAATTAGGTACCCTTTTTTGGTACTCTTCCTTTGAGTCCTTAAAATATCTTTGGTCCTTTCTATCCAAGGGCTTTATACTCAGCAAGATTTTAAGCTTCTTAAAGATCGGTCTTACTCTGGAGCCCCATGATCTAACAGCTCTTTGGTGCTTGCTCTGTAACAATGGTAATGGCGTGGAGGGTACATATTTTCTACCATGCAAGTAGAAAATGACAGTTCATCTATTTAGAAAATATCAACGAGTATATGCTATTTTAGGTATTTTACTGGGTACCAGGAGTGTTAAAAATATATTTCCTGTAGAGTGTTGAAACACATAATTAAAATATAGTTAATCCATTGAATAATGACCATTGCTTCCTGCTCTCCTGGTGCCTGATAAGTAGATACTGGTTCTTCTGGGCATAAGGACATTTTTTCTAGTTAGAGGTTTCATTTGAGCTGAGTAGGAAGATAATTATTTCTCTGGCTGACATTTTAAGGAGAGAAAACAGCATTTGCAGAGACATGAAGACATAGAAAGTAGCTGGAAAGTACTGGGTACCTTTGCTGTTGTCCTTTGGGTGTGAGCTTTTGGAGCTGTGGTCCTTTGGGTGGGAGCTTTTGGATCTTGAGCATACACACTTTTTACAGATATTCTGCAGGATGGGAGTTTGATGAAAGTATTTTGGTGAAAATTCACTTTACTAGCTCTTTAAGGGGTGAGAAATAAATAAGTAGGGAAGTTGGGGGGATGTGACAGATATGGGCACTTCTTTTAGGTCTTTAAAATAATACAAGCAGGCTTTGCTTACATGTGAATTCTCAGGTGGTTTTAAATTATTTAACATTCTGGCTTGAATAATAACTGCTGCCTATTAGTATTGCCAAGTTCAGTTAATGGGAGCATTAATTATTTGCCTGAAAACTTTTTTCTCATAATCCTTCTAGATATTTTGAATTTTTTTCCTAGATACTGAATTACTGATGATAACATGGAATGCTTTTATCTTGGTTGTGTTGTTTTCCTAAAATATCCTGTTAAAGTCTAATATTGTAATTTTTTCCTAGAGATTTAATCCATCTGTATGGGATGGATATTTCGATAAAGATCTAGCATCATTCATGTAGATAGGGTTATCTACCCTGATTTAAAAGAACATGGTTTAGGTAATTGTATTCACTTTTGGTATTGAATTGTAGATTTGTATATGGTTTTTATTATACAAACCTATGCAACTAATAAGAAAACAATAATAGCAACTGCAGTTAACACTGACTCTCAATGAGAAGCAGTATGCCATAGTAGTTAAGAGTACAGATTTGGAGCCAGATTAACTGGTGTATATCCTAGCTTCTACCGCTTTCTTGCTATGCAACTTTAGCAAGTTATTTACCATTCCATTCATCAATATCTTCATCTGTTAAATGGGGATAATAATAATGCTTACCTCTTACAGAGTAGCTGTGATTTAATATAAGTAATATATTAATTATATATTAATATAATTACATATCAAAGCTATACTTATTATTGATATAATTATATGAAATATATTCCTTGCACATATATTTAAAACATTTAATAAATATTGGCTTTAAAAATTATCATTAAGCATTTTTTCTGTGCCAGGTATGGTACTGTACATTTATTATCCCTTTTAACTTTTAAAGTAGCTCTATAAGGTTGGTGGTATTATTATCTTCAATTTACAATAAGTAAACTGAAGTTCAGAGAGAATGAGTAACTGATCTAAGTCCACAATGTTAGCAGATGCTTGTGATTTGAGTCCAAGAAGTCTGACTCTTTGCATGTGCCACGAACATTTTAATTTTGAGTTAATCATGCTAATGATCAACTCTTGTGATTATTTAGGATGTGACAAAAAGGAAGGAAATGATGTAATTTATAATTATAGACAAGCATTTGTTAGAAAACTGCCATTATATGCATAGGAAAAATTATTTGAAAGCAGTTACATTTTGTGTATTTCCTATCAAACTGAGAATATAACCATGGCTAGCATCAGAGTATCTGTGGTAGGATTTAGTAAATATTTAGCAAATGTCTTATGGATCAGTGAAGATGGGCTCAGAGATGGCTGAGCAAAGCCAGGACCTGGTATACTAATCTGTCCCCCTCAGCGCCCCCCTGGACCCCACTACTCTTCCCACTGACTTCCAGTGAGTTGTTCTCCACAGACAGACTTCTGGCCCCCTCTAGAGTTCACTGATAGTACACATTCTAAATGGAAAAACCTTGACAATTGCCGGGAAGAAAGATTTTGATATGACTCAATTAAGCTGAGTTATATACTTTGTAAAAATTCCTGAATTTGAATTTCTGAGTTGGCAATCTATTTCAACACTATATCATCATTTTAGTTTCTAATTCTTCAGTTTCTAAGTCTTGAATATACTGTTCTTGAACTCAGGCGAGAACCTTATAAATGGTAGCTGGTATCAACTTTTCTCTATATTTTGGCAGTGTTAAAGATTACTTTGCACAAGGTTTCTAAGTAGAAATTTTCACACCATTTGAATCATGAATTTAAAGCAGGTAGTAAAAATGATTTGCTATCAAGGAGTTTCTTTTTACATGTATATGTTGTGTAAATGTGTGTATTTAATTTTGTGTTTTTAACATTGGGTGAATTAATTTTGTAATTAAACAAAGTTAATTTGTAAATGTAACCAAATTGTTTTAATATTTTTCTTAATAGTACCGTTATTTGTGGCTATGACCAAAACCCATGTGATAGCGGCTTCAAAAGAAGCATTTTACACCTGGCAGTACCGTGTGGCCAAGAAGCTCACAGCATTAGAAATTAATCAAATCACTCGGTCTCGAAAAGAAGGACGAGAAAGGTAGGTCTTTGGATATATATATATATATATATATATATATATAGTATATATATATGTAATGTATCTATATATTTTAGTTGCTCAACTATATCACATTAAAATCAGACATAATTATAAATTGTCACACTTGAAAGCAGTAAATTGTTTTGCTACTAGAAATAATAGTTTTCTATTAATCTGTATAGCTTTCAAATTTATGTGTTCAAAATGTTCAAAATAAAAGATGACATGGTATAATAAAAGAAAGCCCTTAGAGATAAAGGCTGTAACATGTGTTTTGTTTTCAAAGGAAATGGTTAGTTTCTGTCCACTCTTACCACATTAGGGTTATTATAGTGAAATGGGATTGTTTAATTGAAGACTGAATGTCTCATTGAAGCTTCATGTTTGTGGGTTAGTGGCACTGGTGTTCCCTAAAGGGTGGGAAGAGCCCCTAGTATCAGTCACCATACATGGAGCAGATCCATAGCAGTCACCATACATGAAGCAGTCACAGATGTGGAGGAGATCCTTAGGTGGGGTGAGTAGCTCATTTGTCTTTTTTTAGTGAGGCTGGGTCTCACTATTTTTGCCCGTGGAACCGCAGGCTCTCATTGCCCGGGGTACCACAGACTCAAGCAATCCCCAGCCCCAGCTTCCCACGTAACTGGTATTACAGGCGCGCGCCACCATGCCCAGCTATTTTTTTGGAACTAGGTCTTGCTACGGACCCCAGGCGGGACTCAAACCACGATCCCTAGCCCTGGCTGCTTCATGGGCTGAAGCTTACAGACATGAGCCACCATGCCCGGCCTACTCATTTGTTTTTTCTCTTGCCCTGGATTCCATGGAATATGGGGTTGGGATTGTTCCTGCAAACTAGAGATAAAGAGGCTAATAAAGAAAGTAGGAATCAGGATGGAAGAATTCTTCAGAATTAATCTCAAAGTACATATGCATTATCTGAGCTTTGTAAATGGTATAACCTGTATTAGTATTACTCTGTTGCCCTGGTTGTTACCTAAGCCTTTAAGCAAAGTAGTTTTATTGAATGTTGTCACCTGATGATTGACATTGAGGCTATTGCCTGTGATGAGAGTGAGCAGTGCCAGTCATGTCAGAAATCCCAGATTGTTTCTTTTACATCTTTTCCCCTTCCCGGCTTTGGGATGTTAATACAACCTTTTCCTCCCATTAAGACTTCAAGCATTGGGCTAGGGGCTAGGGGCTAGGGATCGCGATTCGAGTCCCGCCTGGGGCCCGTAGTGAGACCTAGTTCCAAAAAAATAGCTGGGCGTGGTGGCGTGTGCCTGTAATTCCAGCTACCTGGGAAGCTGAGGCTGGGGATGGCTTGAGTCCGTGGTACCCGGGCAACGAGAGCCTGCGGTTCCATGGGCAAAAATAGCGAGACCTAGTCTCAAAAAAAAAAAAAAAGACTTCAAGCATTGCCATTTGGAGTAGACTCAGTGTTTTTAATGACTTAGGACAGGTTCTCTCTGACCTCATTTTCCTCGTCTGTAAAATATTGTTGTTGATGGTGATTTCTTCTTATTTGCTGGCTACTTTGGTGCATCTAGTCAGTCATCTTATGATTCCTGTTTCACAGGAAACTTAAATATGCACTTAAATTACTTGCCAGAGGTCACCGACTAACAAGCCGAGACAGGATGACTACTCTGAGCCTTGATTCAGGTCTGGCTGTCCTTGGAGACTTCTCCTTGTCTTGCCAGAGGGAGGTGAATCACATGACTTCTTGAAAGATTTCCCAGAATCTTTGTTTTTCATTTTATGATAGCTAAGTAGAAATAGTTAATGATACACTTCATAGAAATATATTAAAATGCAGAAATGTGATACTCTAAATGGTACTTGTTTTTGCATTTAATGTTTTTATTAAATTTATTGAAAAAATATTATTGCATTGGTTATAATACACTTACATTTTCAAATTAGCAATTATAATATTTCACGGTATTTTATTATTTATTTATTTATTTTAACCAATATCTGCTTTATTATTATTTATTTTTTTTACATCATTTCAGTCCCTGGGGGTCACCCATCACCATCACCTCCCCTCCCCGCCCTCTCCAGCTGGTCCTCTCTCTCCCCTTGTGTAGTTTCATTTGGTTGACCATATATTAGTGAAACCATTTGGTTTCTGTCCCTTTCTATCTGGCTCATTTCTGCTAGAATGATTTCTTCTAGGTACATCCAGGTGTCTATAAATTCATCAAATTTGTCATTTTTAATTGATGAGTAATACTCCATTGTGTATATATATCACATCTTTTTAATTTCACGGTACTTTAAAGATAGGGGGCATCACTTTTTTGTGACTACATTAAAACTACAATTTCTTGAACCCCTTTTTATGAAGCAGGCTTTGTGTCTTGCAAATACAATTTTCTTTATGCTTTTCAAAACCCTGCAAGGGAGGAATTGTTTTATTTTACAGATGGAGAAATTGAGCCTAGGGTTTCAGAGCTAGCCTATGCTCTGTTTTTCCCTGTCCACCTCCATTTGTTTTAATGTTTTCTTAGCAGACATTTTGGCCACCTGTCTATGTATCTTGCTTTCAGTAAAATCAGAAACTAGAGGGAGAGACAAGCTAACCAGCAGTGATACTGATGTGATAAGTATTGAAATAAAGGTGTCTGAGAGATTCTAGAGGCCTATATGAGGCATGTCTCCATAACACTAGAATATTTGTAGGAAAGGATTCTTTACTCTGGAATGAAAATTTTGTAAATTTCAAGCTTCATTAAGTACCTTGATAGAAGTTACAGAGTAACAACAGAGAAGCTTAGTGTATTTGAAGATACTGCTGAGCTATATTCAGCTTTGGGTAGTCAGGTAGAATTTCTTAGGGCTTAATGAAATTCACTGGAGAATTTATGATTCAGTGTCCAAATACAGTTTTGGTATAACTTTCAGGATTAAGTCACTTGCATAATTAATAAATACCTGGGAGGTAATTCCTAGGTTTTAAAGATTTGGCTATGTCAAGAACAGGATATTTATATTAAGTAACAGTGTTCATAGATGTCATCTAGTCTTTTAATTATTCTAGAGATTATGAAATAATATAGCCCTGATTTTTCTTTTCAGAATTTATCATGTTGATGATTTTCCTTCTGGGTCAGCAGATGGAGTACTTGATTATAGTAAAGCCATTCAAGTAGGTGATTTTATTTTGCCAGCAAATGTTAATAACTTTAGATTTGGAAATACTGTAATTTTATTTTGAGAATTGAAAAAGAATTTGTTTTCAGAGGGTAACAATGTTTTAGTAATTCTTTAAAAATTTTTTTTCTATTCTGCATACCTTTTTGTATTGATTTTCTTCTTTTGATTGAAGAAAGCACTTTATTTTGAAATAAGTATGGTCTTACAGGGAGTAACAAAAATTTCACTTTTGATGACATCATATATGTATAGTCTCAAAATCAGAAATTGAAGTTATGATACTGAGCTAGATTAGGACTTGATTCCTTATTCAGTTTCTACTGATTTTTGCATATATGTGTTTGAGTCTAGTTTTATGTAATTTTATTTCCACAAATAATTTGCCTTCATTTCCATACCCACTTAATACAGTCTTTCCCCTGGCAACAGAACCCCTGTTTTCCATCTCTACAGTTTTGTTAACTTAGCTAATGGTTATGAATGGGATTGTATAGTATATAACCTTTAGAGATTGATTTTGCAGTCCTTGCTGTTTACTTTTCACTTTGGCATCCACTGTTCCTCTGCCTTTTGCTCAACTTTTGTGACTAAGCTCAGATTTTGCTTTTCTGTGTATCTCCATATAAGCTATATCCGCCCTCCTCTCTGCTCATCAAACTCCTGTGTGCCTCTGTTTTTATCAGCATGCTATGGTCGTTGCATTGTTTTCTTTTCCAGTAGGCTAGAGATTTTAGTGCTCCCTGAGGGTAGAGATTTCATTTGAAGTTTGACACACAGTAGGTTACACAGTAAGTAAATATGAAGTTAATAAATCTATTGTTGATACACTCTTCTTAGTGAGTTGCATGTTCAGTATGTATTTACTAAAGGATAACAATTTATTTTAGGGCACAAGGGATCCAATTTGTGCCATAACTGCATCTGATAAGACATTGATTGTGGTAAGTTAAAAAAACCCTTATTTTAATAAATATTTAAATTGTAAAAAGGGTAGTGTAGTATGTTTTGACTATCATCTCAAGTTTTACTAAGTCCAACTTAAGAAGTAAAGTTTTAATGATTCCCTTGCAAATTGTTAATCATTTGCAAAACCAGCTCTTTGTTTTTTTTTTTTTTTTGAGACTAGGTCTCGCTATTTTTGCCCGTGGAACCATAGGCTCTCGTTGCCCGGGGTACCACAGACTCAAGCAATCCCCAGCCTCAGTTTCCCAGGTAGCTGGGATTACAGGCGCGCACCACCACACCCAGCTATTTTTTTTGGAACTAGGTCTCACTACGGGCCCCAGGTGGGACTCGAACCGTGATCCCTAGCCCCGGCTGCTTCATAGGCTGAAGCTTACAAGCGTGCGCCACCGTGCCGGGCAAAGCAGAAGATTGGAGACCAGCTGAGAAGAGTTTGATACTGGGTTGAATGAGCCCTAAAAGGATCAGAAGATGGGGGAGAGGAGGTGGATTGGATGGTGGTAGTCTTAGAAAGTTTCTTTCTCTGGTGACTTGCTAGTTTGTGTTGGAGAGAGTGCTTTCTAAGTAGCTTTCATAAGATTTAGAATGAAGATGTTGTGAATTTGCTAGCCAGTAAAATAAAGTGAAGTCAGTGGCAAAGTTTTACCATTTCTCAAATAAAATTAATGATATAGTACCTTTTCTTCAGCTTTGGCATTTGAAAATATATGCTAACATCAGAAGTAAATGTCTAAAAAATTTTTTTTGGTGTATGTTTGAAGTAGTTTGTCTTGTATTTAAGTTTGTGATGTCTCTTATTTTCTGTTTAGATTCTTTGATATATGATAGATTCTGTGTGTTAGTTTTTTCCTGACATTTGAAGATATATTACAAAAAGGAACTTCTCCCTGAAATAACAGTCTTTCTATAAGAAACTCAAATACCAGCCAAATGTTTTAATGGAAAAGTTATTTCCTATATTTAAAACTGCTTACCAACACTGTCAAATATAAATAGTTTTTAGAGTCATTATTTCCCCAAATTTTTATAGTCATAGGAACCCCCCCATTAAAAATATTATTTTGTATCCCAATATATTAAATCTTTGAGAGACCATACCTCCTTTTTATACATTAATAAAAGCTCCTCGTGTTTTTTTCCCAAACCCAGCCTACTGGTCCTTCCCACTGGAGTTTCCTGCTACAGGAGATGTGATGGGAGGAGAAAGGTAGCTGCTGGATCTCCTACTTTGTTTCACTGCCATGGCTCCAGCAGGAGAGTTGGGAAACTGAGGCTCTCCTGTCTGTTGTCTGTTGATCTGTAGCCTTAAGGCTTGCACAGACTTGTATAGAAGCTTAAATTCTGTTTTACTTTTCAAACACATTTAAACTAATACTCACTATGTCAGTGTTTTCTGATTATTTTATCTTTTTGCCAAAAGCTAGTATCAGATCATTGATTAGAGGATAAAAACAAAGACTTTCAGTAACCACTCTCTTCTGACCATATATTGATTTTTCATACATATGAAATTTAATTCATTAAGTGCTTTGTAGTTTGGCTTTTAATGTGCTATGAATAGTAACATAAGTAACTGTAAATAACTAAATATTTCTTCCTTGTGATGTAAGAATGTATGTATTATTAATGAGTAGGTTTCTGATTTATTTCTTGACCATTACATGAAAAAACTTGTATCACCTTCAACTGATTTTAGAAGGTTTTAAAGAGGTAAATATATAGTCAGTAGCATGATTCAGTATCAGAATTGCAAATTCACTAAGACCCTGTCACTTTGGTTTGAAATAAATGCATGAACATCTAGAAAGACCTGTAGTAGTAATTTAATAGCGATATGGTAAAAAAAAAATTTTTTTTAATCTAAAATAATTTTCATAGGGTCGTGAGTCTGGAACCATTCAGAGATACAGTCTTCCCAATGTTGGTTTGGTTCAAAAGTATTCTCTTAATTACCGATCCTACCAGCTGTCTTTGAATTGCAGCTCCAGGTAAGTCTGAAAACTGCTTACGTTAGACTTAAAAGTTATTGATTTGATTTGTTGGAGCTATGTAATGTGAAGACAAGTGTGTTTTAAACTGGACTTACAGGTCAGTGTGGTTGAACTATACTGCATTTGTATTGACTATAGTGTACTTGGTTTAAGTGTCTTTCTTTAACTGGGTAAAAATATAGAAATACCAGTGTAATATTTTATTTAGCTACCAGTTGTTTAAATCTCTTTGGCTAAATTTTTCTCACATGAAAGTCACATTTTTCTCACAAGATAGCTCTCATGTCTTCTGTCAAATTTGTTAAAATTTCTTAAAGTTTTTTCTACCTTTTCTACTGTATTCTCACATTCTGATGAATTGATTTTGAAGAAGATAGCTATAAGTTATTATTATTCATGATCTTTCAGTAATTTTATAACTTTCCCGCCTTCTCCAATTTCACTGTCTGTAGTCGTCTTGCTATCATAGACATCTCAGGAGTTCTAGTTTTTTTTGACTTGGATGCTCGGGTAACAGACAGCACAGGACAGCAAGTCACTGGGGAGTTACTTAAACTGGAGCGAAAAGATGTCTGGGATATGAAGTGGGCCAGAGATAATCCTGACTTGTTTGCAATGATGGAGAAGACAAGAATGTATGTTTTCCGAAACTTGGATCCAGAGGTAAAAATAAGGATTGTATTTAAAAATAAGGAAAATACTTATTTTATTTAAAATTAAAAAATTAGTTATTTATTTAAAAACAAGGAATGAGTATTAACTACATACAAAATGAGCCAAATATCATAATGTGGCTAATTTCTCTTTGTTTTGTCAAGATGTCTTTTGGTGTTGGCTGCATGAATTCCTGAAAATAAATTGAAACATTTCTTTGGGGTTTTAAGATAATTCAGTTTAAGTAGGAGTAGTTTTCATATTTTAAATATTCTCTACTTTATTTGAAAGATACTTCCTAAATGTCTATTCTTTTTAAGAGATGGAACTGTGGTCACCAACCATATAGTCTCTATTTTCTTTCCTGTCAAAGTTAAAAAACAAATCGGTAATCTTATTTACCACATTTGCTGAAAACAACCTAACTAAGAAAACATAGTTTTGAAACTGCCTTGTCCTTTCATTTTCTTTCTTCTGTCTAGTTTCCTCATTCTGCGCTTGTCTCAATTAGTTATGTTAGCATGTGCAGGCACCCACTAACCCTTTATCTTTCTTGCCTTGATAACCTTATGAATATACAAGTGTGGACTGTGGACTATGATTAGTCCACACTCTCTGGAGAGAGTGGACTATCAGGAAGCCCCTTTCTCACTAAATTTGAATTTTCTAGTGCATCTAAATTTTCCTGTCACTTAGTCTTTAGATTAACTGTTCAATATTATGTTGGGAAATTCAGAGTAATTTGAGTGGTAATCTAAGCAACACACCATTAAGGAGATACATCTTTAAACATTTTTGATTATTAATGAATTTTCAATTTGGACTTTTCTGCACCTCTCCTACCCATATCAATAAGTGATGAGTTAATTAATGCTCTACATCATGATTCAGTATTAGTTTGGACTTAGTTTTCTTCTTGGGAAGAAACTGATGCTTGGGCCTCTGAACTGCTGAAGATCTTCTGTAGTGATTTATTTTGTGGTAAACTATTCGCCCCTTTAATATCTTAAATTATTTTCCTATCTGAGCCCTACTTAGATTCTTTGGTTTGGTTGATAACCCAATGAAATTGTTCTCTGTCTTTGTTAAAATAGCTTTGCAATTCTTAAGCCCTGAATAAGGGTACAAAGGAAGGGATGTGACCTATGAGCAAGGGTACAAAGGAAGGTATATATTCTCAAGGGTGCCTTGCTTTGAAACCAGTATTCCACCTGTTCTTTGTTGGTTTGTGCTTGCATTGTCAACAGTATATTTAATTTACAAATTCTTTGTAGGAAGCCTTCTAAATCACTTGTCCAGTTTATGAGTTTTAGCTAAAATTAGATAGTGCAATCTCTACTTCTACCCCAATGGAACATGCCAACTTGAGTAATCGCAGTGTATTGAATTGGTCAGATGGGTATGGGCGTCGAGGGCATTGTTCCATTGGCCCTTGGGAGACCTTCTGACTTGTATATGATGAAGAGCACCAGTGTTCAATAAGGTTTTCAGTATTTTTTTTTGACAAGATATTTTGTATGCTACTTAGGTGAGTAGGATGTTTAGTGGAAGGATATTTAGTGATTTTTGGAAGAGATAGAAAATTAGGTGAGATATTTCAAGCATAAGTTGAATTTAAAAAATCTGAATCATATAAATATTTACATACTTACTTCTGTGCCAACCGTCATAGATTATTTTGGAAGTTTAGTTTTTAAGCTCTCTCCTTACCAGTGCTTTTGTTTTTGGTATTTTCTACCCACAGATCATCTTTATGACTTTATCTTTTCATCTTGCTTTGTTTCATTATCTAGCCCAAAATAATTTTTTTTTATGATAAACATTTTTACATTGGATGTTGGTTTTCTTGGTTTACATGTAATATGGAAATAATCAAAGGATATGAAAAATCATATAATTTATTAGAAATACTTAATTTCAGATACTTTCATTTTAAGTAAAATTTTGTTTTGATTCTAAAAATTTTTTTTGTTCTGATTCTTTCTTGTTTATTGCTCATATAATCTGCCTTTACATAACAAGCTTTTTTGAGAAAAAAAGATTTTATAAACTTCTGAAGTATAATTTGAGTGTTTTAATTAACAGTTTCTGCTTTTTGAAAGAAAATATGCATTTTAAAACCCAATAAACACATATAATGTACATAGAAGAGCTTCATTCTTAGATACACTGAGTACAAACTAAATATAATCCAACTTTACCCATTTCTTTTAATCTTTTTGATGCTTCCTATTTTATTTTTGGTATTTTTTTTATCATATATGAGTTTCTCCTTCAGGGTTATAAATTTAATACATATTTCATTTGGATTTTGGTTACTTTTAAGATATGTACATGTTCATATATTAAGCAAAATTGCATTCTAGTATTATTTCCATCACCAGACAACATTTTCCTATTCTTTTTACAGTGTTCCCAGAGGTTGTAAGTATATGGAGTTTATTTCTTTTTGTTTATATCATATATATATATACTTGCTGTTAGGGAAGCTCCTTTACATTATAATATCCATCTACTGTATATTTTTTTCTTCTAAAAGCCTACATAACACTAGAATAACAAAGAAATGTTTATAACAGCCCCATGTATTTACATGTTCAAATTAAACCTTATGTAGAAAATCTATTAGGGCATTCTGGTTAATGTTGCAAAGGACAGAACCTAATCAGTATGGGGCTTCTTTCATGGATGTGTATATACTTACATCCAAATCTAGTATTTGTCAGTTTTATTGGGAATTAAATTTAATGTCAAATCACAAGAATAAGATTATTAAGCTATATAAGGTATTTTCAGGGTAACTGGGAAAATCTGGAATAATAGTAAATGCTATTAGAGAATAAATATTAATTGGTAATGTGACCACATCAGAGAACCTCTTTGTGTTTTAGAGTTATTTACTGAAATATTGAGGGATACAATGTGATAATATGTATGTAAAAGTTTTATAATAAAATTAAAAGTTATGCTATGATAAAAGCAGGAAAATTTTGCACAATTAAATGCAGCATTTGTTTTGTTTTTAAAGGAACCCATTCAAACTTCTGGATATATATGTAACTTTGAGGATTTAGAGATCAAATCTGTTCTTCTGGATGAGATCTTAAAGGTAATTCCTGAAGAACTGTGTGCTTATGTGGCTGGTGTGCTGGAGTCTACCTCTGTACAGGCAGTATTTGGCCGTGGGTGTGGGTGTGGGGTGAGGTGTTAGGACACCTGGGTTCTGACCCTGCTGTTTCACACATGTGATACATTTTGACAGCTTCCTGCACCTTTGGGAGCCTTATTTTCGCATCTTAATTATAACCCTCAATTTTTACTTTACAAATATGTGGATCATAATTGTACCTATCTTGCAGAATTTTTATTTTATATTTAAAGAGCACCTAACACAACTAGAAGCAAGAGCACAAAAAATGGTAGCTAGTTGTTGGTATCATTATTATGATGTTAGTAACAAAATGATACTAAAGAAATAGCTGGTAGTTTAGTCTTTTTCTAGGTCTAGAATGTCAGTGTACCTTTGTTGAAGGTCTACTATGCTCCTGTTTGTTTTTTTTTTTTCTTCTTCAGGTTTTATAAAGTAATCCATTTCTGATTCTGATTCCATGTTTTTGACCTTCTTCTTTAGCCTTCATTGATGATCACTTAAGCATTTTTTTACTCTTAGAATACTGATAGCATTTTACTTTCATTTTATCCAAGTTAATAACTATCGCTGTGTACTACAGAGATTATTGGAACTGGGATAGTTTTAAAATTTTACAGATTAGTTGCTGTTTGTAGCATACTTTCCTATGTTGGTTTTATGTGTGAATTATACCTTTAATTATGAACCCTTTTATGACCATCACATAGTAGCAGCAAGATGGGCCTTTGTTCCAAATGTGGTTTGGATTTGGAGAGTGATATCATAGGGCTCCAAGGAAAGGGAAGAACTAGGTAGGGGGTGGAGAGGCTGTGTTCCAGTCAGTAGATATTATCTTCTCGAAGCTCTGAATTCAGGGAGCTATGGGCCAGGGCTGAGACTGAGGCGAATGGAGGGCACAACCCAATATTGTGGTAAAGGTTTTCTGTGTGTCACCCATGTAATCAGTACAATGTCAAAAATTTGATTATTATCTCCATTTGTTCAGAGGAATGACAACCTGAGACTTGGGGGAGATAAGCTGATTTGCTAATGACACCTAGTTAGCACTAGACATATGGTGTGATTTGCCTTCAAGCGGTCTGGCCTCAAAGTTGGTGTGTGCTAGTGGCAGACATGAGGCCAAAGAGAGGTGATAGGGAGGTGGCCTAGAACCTACATCTTGCTGTGGAGTTTAGACATTATCCTGAAGTACTGGGAAGTAAAGTGGTAGAGTGATAGGACTGGGTTTATATCTGGGGAAAAGGGCCTGGCTTCCTTGGTGGGCAAGGTGGTATCAGTGCAGGTTCTCCAAAGAGTTGTCATCAAGCAACCAAATAGTGCAATTAGGATTTTAATTTAGGTCGGCTTGAATCTAAACCTCATGCTCGTTCAGCATTGCTCCTTACTTTTTCCATGTGGGTTCCTCAAGAATGGTTCCCTTTCTAGAGACAGTGGCTCAGTTGCAGGGTGAGAAGGGGATCCTTGAGACCCAGTTACCTTTTCTTCTGTCTTCTTGTATACTCTGCTTTTCTATTTGTCAGGAATGTGGGCTATCTGAGTTCATTGTAACTGCTTGTTTATTTTCTTTGCCCATCATCCAGCTCTTTCTTGCAACATGGACCTTTATTTATTTATTTTTTTTGATCAATCTGTCATGGTTTTTCCCAGGCTTACTTACAACATGACACTGTTTTTAATTGTAAAAAGGAAGCATACTTTAAGGCAACTGTTAAATTCCTATGTTTTTATCTTTACTTTTAGAATCCAGAACATCCAAACAAGGATTATATACTTAATTTTGAGATTCGGTCTTTGCGAGATAGCCGAGCTTTGATTGAGAAGGTTGGAATTGAAGATGCATCTCAATTCATAGAGGACAATCCACATCCCCGACTTTGGTATTTTACATAAACCTTCCAAAACTTCAGATATCTGTGCTCTGTTGTTCTCTGCTCTCATGCTTGCTTCCTGGGAAAACCTTAAGTTCCTATGGTTCTTTCTAAAATGCAGAAGTTGATTTTAGATGTCCAAGTACTCAAATAAACATTACTATTATGTGAGATGTCTAAATGTGTTAAAATAGGTGTTTTGTTTCACATTTCACTAAAAACAATTGGTATAAAATTGAATTCTGAGTCAAGAGTTGATCATCAGTATTGCAGTAAGCTTGTCAGTTTCTTTTTTTTTTGAATGAAGGCGCCTGTTGGCTGAAGCTGCTCTTCAAAAATTGGATTTGCACACTGCAGAGCAAGCATTTGTTCGATGCAAGGACTATCAAGGCATTAAGTTTGTGAAGCGCCTGGGCAATCTACAGAGTGAGTCCATGAAGCAGGCTGAAGTAGCTGCCTACTTTGGCAGGTTTGAAGAGGCTGAAAGAATGTATCTTGATATGGACAGAAGGTCAGTAATGAAGGTCAGGCATTCTGGTGCTTTCCAGAATGTTTACAAAGGAGCAGTGTAAAATAGACTAAATGTGCCATGTCATTTCTTTTGCAAATTAATCTCAATTTGAATTACAACCTAGATATTCCTCATGCCCTTCAGTGATTTGCCATAATTTGGGGCAATTTTAGTTTCAGTTTTTAAGTATATTAATGACTCACCATGGGAGATTTTTTTTTTTATTATTATTATTATTTGGTAGGGAAAAAAAGCCTAAGATTACAGAAATTGGGGCTTTTATCATTGATTATATAACTTATTATTTGGGTACTCCTTTTTGGTTTAGATCACTTAATTTTCTCTTGTTAAGGAGCATGAAATAAAAATCAGAGATTGAGTTTATTCTGTCTGTATTTTTTATTTATATAAAGTAATATATGAACTTCATTTAGCTATGAATATTTATTTAATTTTCATTAATATTGTTTGTACTTCCAGGAGATCCTTAATATGCCTTAATCCCTGAAAAGACAAAACCAAATATGTGTTTGGTTTCAAAATAACTTTATCATATCTAGGCAGTTGATAAAACGAAGTAATTCAGAAAAGTCATTATTTTGCTAGTTAAATGGGAATCCAGAAACAAAAAGGGAGAGCATCTTCTTTTCCCATTCTGGGTTCTCTACTCTGGCTTCTTGCATGATTAGGTTTCAGAATGTTTGGAGCATTACCTTGTCCATCTGCTCACTGTTGTATGTTCCCAGCACTACCCTAGAATTGAATCTGCCACACTGCAAGCACTTGATGAACACTTATCACTTGTTGAGTGAATGACTTAATTAATAATTGCCGTTGGGTATAGAGATCTTGCTATTGGCCTCCGGATGAAGTTGGGAGATTGGTTTAGAGTACTTCAACTTCTGAAGACTGGCTCTGGCGATGCGGATGACAGTCTGCTGGAGCAAGCCCACAACGCCATCGGTGACTACTTTGCTGATCGACAGAAATGGTAGGGAGACTGTCGGGCCACCTGATCCACTTGTGCAGCATTTACAGTGCAAGCTGCTTGGGTGCTTCCCTGCGAAGTACTATCAGGGAAAGAGTGTTCTGAATCCTATATTTCAAATAGCTCTAGCATCACACTGGGGGAGCAAGAGCTCCTTAAAGTTGTTACACAAGTGCTGTGAAACTTTGGAGCTTCCACACTCATGAGACCGATGCGATGCTTAAATCCAGGCAACTTTTGTTTGAGGCTACAGCATGCAATTCTAAGATAGCATATGGTCTTTCTAAAAAATGGATTTTATGTTTGCTAGTTTTGTTATTACTGATCATTTTTAGGAATCACTGATTTTTATTCTTAAGTTTTCCTTTTGGTCAATATGCTTCTTTAAGTCAGTGTTTTGAAATACAACTGTCATCAGATTAAAGCAATATTTTAAAAAAATATTCAAATACAGCTAAATATATATTCAAGTATAGCTGAAGTATACCTAAATAGATTTCACAACATTTAGTCCTTTTAAAAATTTGTATGCTTCAAAAACATTCTAAACTGAAGATAATGAAATCAACAAGCAATTATAATGAAGGACTATTTTGGTGAAAGTACTTATGTATCAGGTAATTCACATTAATTTTAAAAGTTTTTCTTCCTTCTTCATTTCATAGGTTGAATGCTGTACAATATTATGTACAAGGCCGGAACCAGGAACGCTTAGCTGAATGTTATTACATGTTAGAGGATTATGAGGGACTAGAGAATCTTGCCAATTCACTTCCAGAAAACCACAAGTTGCTTCCAGTAGGTATAACAAGCTGTAGTCTTTGAAGTTTTTAAATTAATTTATAAGGATTATGTTACATTCAGGAAATAACCTTTGCAACAAAGATAACTTAAAATTAAGGTATAATCTGAATTTCTTAGAGTTGCATTGATGCTTTTAATTGTGAAAACAATATGTCAGTATTACAGAATGATTGAAAATGGAAGGAAAAGTAGTCATGTGATCACAGTCTTGTGTCATCTTGTCAGATGCCTAAAACTGGCAATTGTACGAGTTAGCGGAATATGTGAAGTATTTATAGATGAAGTGATATGGTGTCAGAGAATTGCTTCAAAACAATCCAGCCTGGGTCGTGGATAAGTTTATGTGAAATTTGCTTTAACAGAATTTAAAAAGATAGCTTGACTTTTATTATGTTATTTTAACAATAAAATATGTTTAATGTTAAAAAGGCCCTAAAGGCAGAGTTCCATGGGACTTTGTTCTATATGTTCTTTTAAAGCTTCTTTTTATTAATTATTGCATAGAATTAACAAATTGTATTTTGTTGTTTATCTGAAAGTATAAATCACAGGCCACACAATACCAGTGAGTTAATTTTCAGCCACTCTCTGAGGAACGTTGTTTGGGTCTAGTTTCTTGACCTGATCATGACTAGCATATCTGGGGCATCTCTCTGTCAAGGGTCTTGAGAGCTCTGTGTATGTGAGCCCTTCTTAAGGCCCCAACTACTGAATTAACCAACTGCTTTAAAGGTTTATTTAAACCTTTAAAAAAACCTGTGGGGTTGGTTTTGGAACTTTACATTTCTGTAAACAAATACTGAATAGAGAAGACAAAACTTCAGGATTTTCAGGACATGGTAAGAAGGCAGGTGTGCAGATGAGCCAGGGAAACTCTGGTTTTATAGAAGCCATGTAGAAGGTGTAGCGTCCTTCTGGTTTGTCACCTCTGAGCCTATGTCTGTTAAAAAGGAAAAATGACTGTAACAACCAGTGTTTTAAAAATTCCTGTGTCCCTCAGAACTTTTTTTAACTTAAAGTATAAATGATTTCCTTGGTCTGCTAAATCTGACAGCATTGCTCTATCCTGACAGGAAATAGCACAAATGTTTGTAAGAGTTGGAATGTGTGAACAAGCTGTAGCTGCATTCTTGAAATGTAGTCAACCAAAGGCAGCGGTAGATACCTGTGTGCATCTCAACCAGGTAAATACCTGACACTGAATGTGTTTATCTGAATGTGTCCATAGGCATTCTTTAAGTATTGTTGCCAGTGTAAGGCTTGGAGAGCTGGAGATGGATATTGTGAAAGGAAACCAGTATTTCCCTTATTTAGTCAAGGACCAAGAGAATGTTTGAGTTTTCATTTCTAGAAGTGTCACCTCTGGAGGAGGTGACCCTCTCGTAACTAACTCAGTATGGGAACATACACAGTCTTGCTTTCAGTCTGACAAGTTTTTGTCTGGAAGTAATTTCATAATTTTCTGCATTTTATTAGCTTGGATTTGTTTCCAAAGAAGGATCAGTTAATGGTCATTGCAAGAGGAAGGAATTGAATTACTTTATCAATATTTACATTGGCAAATCTCTTTCCCTTCTGTCTGTAGAAAATATATATTAAATAATATTTAAGAGCTGCAATTTAAATTGAAATGTAGATTTATAGAAATTTTTGACTTCCAGTATATTCTTTTAAACTGTTTTTAAAAGTAGTATATAAAGCTGAATTTGTTTTATAAAAGTAAGTTTTAATGTTAAATCTTATAGGACATTTTCTTAACTGAATTTACATATTTAGGTTACTATGAAGCAATGTATTTTTTTCTCATAATTTGCGCAAAACTAGAACTAAAGGATTAATATGATTATAAACTTTAAAGTTTTCCTTTTCAGATGTACAAATCAAAGTCTAGATCATTTTGATACATGTTTAAATTATAAAACATTTTATACATTGCACTGATTTTAAGTGATTTTTTTAAAAGCATACTATTTTTCATAGTAATATTTATTATTACAATATAAAGCTTTATTGGATGAATTTTATGACATATCTGACCATAAATGCTTGGTCTGTTGGTCTGTTTTCTTCCCCAGTGGAACAAGGCTGTTGAATTGGCTAAAAATCATAGTATGAAAGAAATTGGATCCCTGTTAGCTAGGTATGCATCACATTTATTGGAAAAGAATAAAACCCTTGATGCCATAGAACTCTATCGAAAAGCCAACTACTTTTATGATGCTGCTAAGTTGATGTTTAAGGTAATGTAATAATCTTAGTGAGTATTTGGTTTGTTTAGTTACCAGCATTTTCTTATATACTAGAGAACACACTTCCCATTGTCTTTGGAAATAGATATTGCATAGCAAAATCCCTCTGGTTTTATTATACCTATGTGTTATCTTAGGAGTTCTACTTTTAGCTTACAAGGTCATTTACTTATTTTGCACTGTATTGATACCCGCCCTATGAAAACTTTCTTCATTTTGACTTATTTAACAGCACAAGTTATTTTCTAAGATTGATATGAGGTCTATGAATGAACTGAATGCTAAGGGGAGAACGGTACTTATACATACAAAGGAAGTCAGGCTTTAAAATATTTGTCATGATGGGTGGTATTTTTTTATTCCATTATACTTATTTTCCCTTTTTTTTGAGAATCCAATTGCAGAAATTATTGCATTTGTATTAATAAACATTATATATTTTCCCTCAATTCTTTCAATGTTTAAAGATTGCAGATGAAGAGGCAAAGAAAAGAACTAAACCTTTACGTGTCAAGAAACTGTATGTACTATCAGCTCTACTTATAGAGCAGTACCATGAACAAATGAAAAATACCCAAAGAGGAAAAGTTAAAGGAAAGAGTTCTGAGGTAAGGCAGAACATTAAATAATATTAAATAATCTTAAGAGTTGAAGACAGAAGACTGTCAAACATCTCTGTGTACACAGGCCATTTAATCTGCTTGTTTACTTTTTTTGTTAAATGGTTAGGAAAAGGAATGGCTGATTTTTGAGTTAGTACTCAAATTTAGAAATTCTATCTGGAAACATTTAAAGTTACCTTTTCTATAAGATTTATCTGCCTTACTTGGTAAATCCCTTGAATTAGTTGTAAAGACTTGCCTAGAATATGTGTATTATTTTAATATGTAAATGAATCTCCTATTCAATTTGGATCAGTATGCTTTAAAATTTGATTGTAGCTTGGGGCGAACCCTCTACATTATTTTCATATGTTGAATTACTAGGATATACTTTAAATGTTTTTATATATATTTAAATATCTATAATATATAATTTTATTATATCTCAACAAAGCCTGAAAAAAGTTGATCATGACAGTTGAAGAAAATATGAACAATAGCAGATTTATACTGTGGATAAACCTACCAGTTTTGTAATGACAAAATCTGATTTCAGTATTTTAATGTAAAATGATTTTAGAAGTTGTCTTCATTGAAATGGGCTATGTGTATGCTAGCAGAATATGTCTGCTTTACTTGTAGGCTACTTCAGCCTTGGCTGGTTTGTTGGAAGAGGAAGTTCTATCTACAACTAGTCGGTTCACAGATAATGCCTGGAGGGGGGCTGAGGCTTACCACTTCTTCATACTGGCCCAGAGGCAGCTCTATGAGGGATATGTTGACACTGCATTGAAGACAGGTGGGTACATTACCTATCTCCCTGTGTGTATCTTTACTTTGTATGTCTATGTGACCACCTGTATAATGTAGATTTTTATTTATTTGTTTATTTTTTTGAGACTAGGTCTCACTGTTTTTCCCTGTGGAACCACAGGCTCATGTTGCCCAGAGTACCACAGATTCAAGCAATCCCCAGCCTCAGCTTCCCAGGTAGCTGGGATTATAGTTGCGCGCCACCATGCCCAGCTATATTTTTTTGGAACTAGGTCTCACTATGTGCCCCTGGTGGGACTCAAACCATGATCCCTGGCTCTGGCCGCGGCTTCCTAGGCTGATGATTACAGGCATGCGCCACCATGCCCGGCCTTATAATGTGGATTTTTAATAAATAGATGCAATTTATTTACAAATATGATATTGATTCTATAGAGAATTGTAAAGGTATTGTACTTCTAGTATAGACAATTTGAAAATAAGATCTGGTAGTCTAAACTAACAATTTTTAAGGATTATTTTCCCTTTTTCCTCAGTGAACTATTGTTTTAATAAGGCAAAAAATTTGAGTTATCTGTTTAAAGAAACACAAAATAAAAATAAGTTCATTCTAATTTGCTTTTATTTTTACAAAAAATATTATTTTGAGAGTTATTACTAACAGTGTAATATTATTTTTTTTTCTGGAGTACTACAGAACTGTTTTGTATATTTGTATGGAACAAGATGGCTTGATTTTGCACCATGCTTTTGTTTGTATATTTCTGAGTGACCCAGTCTTGAGTTCACATGGTAGAGGTTTCTGCTGGACGTGGGCTGTTACTGGCATCCCAGAACCTTGGAGAGCTTGTTGTCTACCTCCTCTCACTAGCAGGCCCATCTCCCCTCTTTGTTTTCTTTAAATTTGCTGAAGTTCTTATAAACTGAAACATTTTAACATGTTCTCTCTCATGCACCTCATGATTATTTTTAAATCCAAATTGCCTCTCTTTCCTAGCTCTTCATCTGAGAGACTATGAAGACATCATCCCTGCTGTTGAGATCTACTCCCTGTTGGCGCTATGTGCCTGTGCCAGCAGAGCTTTTGGCACTTGTTCAAAAGCTTTTATTAAACTGGAATCTTTAGAGACCCTTACTTCAGAACAGAAACAGCAATATGAAGACCTTGCTCTGGAAATCTTCACCAAACATTCTCCAAAAGATAATAGAAAATCTGAAATGGACAGCCTGCTTGAAGGGTATGCTCATTATAATTAATACATGTCAGTCATTCTCCTTTATTACAAACTTGGATTTATCTCTGTAGCATGTAATATAATTATTATAACACAACATTTTCAAGTAGTTTACCTTAACATTATATGCTATTTTATTTAGTCTCAAAAGTGCTTTAATATTTTCTTATTGTAAGGGAAATTTTTGAAGTTTACCTAGAAATGTTAACTTTTTACATGTAACGGAGTTTGAAGTAATTAGAAATTTTAATGTAGAATTCATTCTTTCCCCTTTTATTTTTTCAGAGGAGAAGGGAAGCTGCCCACATGTGTTGCAACTGGAAGCCCAATCACCGAATACCAGTTCTGGATGTGCAGTGTCTGCAAGCACTGTGTCCTGGCTCAGGAAATAACTAACTACAATTTCTGTCCTCTGTGTCATAGTCCAGTGGGGTAGAGAAATGCAACTGCTTGTCACTGTAGATTATATGTAGCACATATGTATATAGCTGTTTCCATTGTAAGGTTAACTTCTGTATGTTGTACATGAAAATCAGTATCATTTTATTGATGTATTTTAGTACAGAATTATACATATGTCCTATATATTTACATATATAATTATGTATAGAAATGGAACTAAGACATGATACTGATTTTCATACATAAATGTGTAAATTCCACTTTTTTTTTTCTATCTACCTACATATCTTCTGGTTTGTTAAATAATATGGAAATATTTCAAATAAGGACTTTTTGTCACAATGTCAAGATTACTAATTCTTAAAAAAACTTGGTAAAAGGAGGAAGCTTCTAAGTAGGACAAAGTTGTGTGTAGTGACTTAACTGTATTAGAGTTTAAACAATTGTAATACTGAAACAAGCTCTGTCTCTAGTTGTATTTAATTAATTATGCCTTGAATGTCTTCTGTCTTTTACTTTCAGAAATTAGGTATTTTAATACCTTTTACAATTTGAATGGTTTCTTATAGTCTTTCAAAAAATATATAGCTTTTTCTTTATCACTGACTCTTCTAATCTTATCTAAGAGATGGCATTTGGAGTTACTCTTCATACTACGGTGCAAAAACCTGACTTTATTTTTAGTGATACACATTTATACAGACATACATTTTGTAGTGATAGTTCCAGTTGAAACACTGTCACCAAGTTGGTCCCTTTATTTTACTAGCTCTTGGGTTTTAGGGAGTGATTTTTTTCTTGGTCCACATTTTTTATCATTAATTAAAAAGATTTATCATTAATTAAAAAAGGCCAAGTATGGTGGTGCATGCCTGTAAGTTGGCAGCCTAGGAAGCTGTGACCGGGGCCAGGGACTGTGGTTCGAGTTCTGCCAGGGGCATGTAGTGAGACCTAGTTCCAAAAAAAATATAGCTGGGTGTGGTGGTGCGCACCTGTAATCCCAGCTACCTGGGAAGCTGAGGCTGGGGATTGCTTGAGTCTGTGGTATCCTGGGCAACATGAGCCTGTGGTTCCACAGGCAAAAATAGCGAGACCTAGTCTCAAAAAAAAAAAAAAAAAAAGAATTAAGAAAAATTTTATCAATAATGGGTAATTATTTACCTGTTTTATATTGCTAATGATATTCTCCACTTCTCATTAATTTTTGTCTTTTTTTTTGTAGTCAGAGACCAGGCTTAAGCATGAATTCCTCAAAATTATTTGTTGATGTTTGATGTTTCCTACAGACAGTGAGTAAAGAGGACTATGTATCACTGTTACTGGAATTAGATAAATAAAGTGAGATATTTCTCACTTTGATGTGTTTTTGGTCTTCTAGAGACAAGTTAAGCTTGTTGGAGATTGAGACTAGCGATATGACAAGTTTAGAGCTGAGATGAGCTGAGGATAGATAGGGGGTAAACTGTGCCTAAACAGAAGACCTGAAGTCTTAGAAATCTCTGTTCCTGTGCTTGTGAAAAGTGACTTTGATACAGGTGCCTCCAGATGCATTTCAAGCAAGCCCTTCCACAGGTCATAGAACAGAAGGCTACACACTCAATGACACTGGTACTAATGTGAAGGACAGCTTGAGGGAAGAACAGCGATGGGGTGGGTGAACACTATCAGAGGGCCATTGGGTTACAGATACAGTACCTGAGTCCTGATTATGCACAATTCTTATGTTCTGCCTCTCACCCTGCTCATTGCTTCCCCTGACAGTGGGGTTATTAAGAGGATCATAGCAGAAATTGAACCAAGGGAACTAGTCAGATGGCAGGTGCCGGTGCCTAGGGATATACATACACTGCTCTACAGAAGTGACCTGGGGCAAATACATGTGATGAGTGCTGTAGGTTTCCAGTTAGCTGAGGAGTAGTTGGGGGTTTGATTATAATTTTTGGGCAGAGGATAGGCCAATAGAAGTGTCACCAGATCTTACACATCTTTATTGATCTCAGACACAGTTATTGTTCAGACTTAGTGCCTTTTGTGTTTTTCAGTGCCTCACCAGTGTCAGGTGTGGTCACACACGGACACTCTACTTTTCTTAATATGCCTCATTAGTTAACTTATTTATCTAAGTTTAACAGTGAACTTCATCTCTCTCATTTGTTTTCTCTGAGTGAAAAGAACAGTCTCCCAAATCAGAAAACAAGTTCTGAACCAAGCGGTCAACCCTAAGGAATATATCTCCTGTTGAACTTAACTGCATTTTTCTCTAAGACTTCCCTTTCAAGAATGAGGCTATTCTCTACTTCATCAGTAAGAGAGCTGTTCAGGGATGTAGGGAGAAGCACTGCTGCAGGGCTCTATGTTCAGAGTGGTTTCTGGTTGACGACCTGCTACTTGAATCTCTTCCTTGTTTTTCCCTGTCCTGTCCTGGAAACCAGTTGAGAGCTCCAATCGTCATCCCTCTAACCCTAGTTAACAACCAACATGAGTTGTTAATTATACTCCCATTTACTTCCATTCTAACTCAGTTGTCTCCTCAAGTTTTCTAACATATCTTTTGGGAAATTCTCTTTAGTTTTCCCATTTGCCATTAATGTCATGCTGCAGGAATGCTAGATTTTTCCTCCAGTTACTTTTTCAGCTGTATCTTGAGTTGCCATTTCTACTTGTGTTGGTTAAAAACCAAAATCTCTAAAAACAACTTCTCATACCTTGAAACCTAATTCTCATATACATGTGTACAAACATATACATTTATGCATATGCACATACAGATATATCTTTTCTGTTATTGCAAAATTTTATAACTCTTTGGGATTTATATCTGTAAAACATTTAGTGATTTGCCCTAATGTCTTTGAGGATCTTTGTTTTGCTTGAACGTAGACTAGAGAAAGATCCACAGTATTAGTTTTGACCCAATTAATTTCCTTCATTATGAAGCAAATCTCAGGATACCACCAACAACATTGTCTCCTGCTGAAGGGGGCAAAGGAGAAGCACAAATGTCCACATATAACAAATAGTTGGTGAGAAATTGGATAGACAGAATGAGGTAGTACGTTGGGGACAGTATGATGAAACACTTCTCAAAATAAACATGAACTGACTGCCTTTTAAGTAATACTGGGTGGCCTTTTATCATAAAAGTTGTTATGTTATTTCAAGTAGTGTAGACTAAAGTATTGAGCTGCTGGAACTGACAGATGCTAGAATGGGAATGTGCCTAACCAGCAACACACATTGTTTACCTGCTACCATGCACAAATGCTAATTCCACAGTATATATATTTGTTGTGAAAATACACTTTGAAATGGTATTTTTTGTATTCCAAGACCCTAAATCTTAGGTTTTATATGGCATTAAATGGAAAACAAAACAAGATACCTATGAAAATAAATATCGAAGTAAAAATAACTTGTAGTTCTCCTGTTTCTTTTATATCATTTATGAATAACAGGATACTTATTTTTATTGAAATATTTTGGTGGGGCATGGACATAGGGAGGGTGTTGGATTCCAGAGTACAGAAAGGAACAGAAGGTACAATAGATGTACATCCCCTTTTCCTATCAAACAAGAAAAACAGCAACTTAGATTCCAGGCAGATGCGAGATGACTGGAGGTGAAGTGACTTATAGGTCACAGAGTTCTCATTCTGAAAAGGTGGAAATCATGTTCTCAGACTTTCAAAAGAAAACTAACGATTATTTTATAGCTTTTATTGCTATCATTTCTAAAATGGAAATAGCAGTATTATGTTGCCCTCTGCTGTCTAGTCCTACAATTACTCAATTGATTTTTTAAACACCCATTGGTATAAAAGTCACACTTTCACAGTACAAATTTTAAAAAATAAGCAGTATAGGTAATAGTCATAGTCTTAATAATCTTAAGAAAATAAAAAACTTTAAATTTTGTTTTATTTTAAAAGAAAAAACAGCTGAAACGTTGCTATACATTTTCATAGCAAGTTATTTGCACTTAAGAGATTACTGTAAAATCGAGACATTAAGAAACTTAGCTACTATTTAATTATTCATTTAGCATTTGGCATGTTTTCAATTTCTAGTTTGTAAAATTAAGAGGAACTTAATGTATGAGTGTAGCAATTTCTTGTTCACCTCAGTATTGTTGGCTCTTACGTTCAGATCTTTAACCCAATTTGAGTCAATTTTATATTAGATAGGGTCCAACATTTTTGCACGTGGACATCAGTTTTTCCAGTACTATTTATTGAAAATATTGTTTATACTAATGCACTGGTTTGATTAATTGTTTTGAAATCAGGTAATGTGATTCTTGAATTGTTTTTTGTTCGTTTTTTTGTTTGTTTGTTTTTGTTTTAATTTGGGATCCCTTGCCAATTTTTATTAATTTTAAGATGGATTTTTTCTGTTTCTGTGAAAACATCATTGGATTTTTGACAGGGGCACCAGTGAAGAATCTACAGATCACTTCAGTATGAACATGAGGTATCTATTTCAGCAGTCCTTCCTAGTTTTCATATACAAGACTTTCACTTCCTTAGTTAATACAAGTATTTTATCCTTTTTGATTCTACTGTAAATGGAATTTTTAAAGTTTTATTAAAGTTTTCTATTAATCATTGTTATTTACATATTTACGTAAATATATTGCATCATTGCATTCCCCAGGGTTCTCCCTCCACGTTATCATTAGTGAATATTCATCTTGATCTTATACTCCTCTCTTCCCTATTTCTCCATCCCCTTCCCCCTCCCTAGTTGTTTGCCCCAGTTCTGTTGTTAGCTTATTTTGACTTTTTTTGGGTCTTTTGTTTGTTATTCCTATATTCATCTATAGGTGAGACCATATAGTCTTTTTCTTTCTAACTTCTTTCTGCTAATATGATTCCCTCTAGGTTCATCCATGTTATCACAAATGCTTCATATTTGTCAGTTTTGATTGCAGAATAATATTCCAATGTGTAAATATACCACATCTTTTTCACCCATTTGTCAGTTTTAGGGCATTGGGGTTGTTCCCTTATCTTGGCTATTGTAAATAGTGCTGCGATAAACATACCAGTACAAGTATCTTTTTGAACTAGTGTTTTGGTGTCCTTTGGGTAGATTCCCAGAAGTGGGATTGCTGGATCAAATGGTAGATCCATTTCCAGTATTTTGAGGTACCGCCATATTAACTTTTCATAGTGGCTGGACCAGCTTACATTCCCACCAGCAGAGTAAAAGTGTTCCTTTTTCTCCATATCCACACCAGCACTTGTTGTTGCCCATTTTTTTGATGTGGGTCATTCTTACTGGTGTAAGGTGGTGTCTCATTGTGGTTTTGATTTGCATTTCTCTGATTGCTAGTGTTGTTGAACAATTTTTTATGTGCCTGTTGGCCATCTGTATTTCCTCTTTGGAGAAGTGCCTTTTTAGTTCTTCCCATTTTTTGACTGGGCTTTTTGCTTTGTTTTTGCTAAAGTGTGTGAGATTTTTTGTGGATCTGATTATAAGACCCTTATCACTTGTATGGAGTGCAAGAAAATTTTCCCATTCGGTTGGGTGTGTCTTTGTTTTGGTTATTGTCTCTTGCTGTACACAAACTTTTAAATTTGACATAGTCCCAGCTATTTGCTTTTCATTTTTTTTTTTTTAAACATCTGTGGATATGTCCTGAAAGAGGTGTTTGAAGTGTAAGTCTTGGAGTATTTTGCCCATATTTTCCTCTATGCATTTTATAGTTTCAGTCTTAAACCCAAGTCTTTTATCCATTTTGAGTTTTTTTTTTTTTTTTTGTACATGGAATGAGGGAGTAGTCTTAAGTTCATTTTTTTGCACGCGGTAGTCTAGTTTTCCCAGTACCATTTATTGAAGAGGCTATCCTTATTCCAATGTTTGTTTTTTGCCCCTTTGTCAAAATTAGTTGGCCATACGTGTGTGGGTTTCTGGGCTGAAACTGTTTTCGTAATCCCATCTCTGGACTGGTCACTTTATAAAACTTTTACTTGAATTAAGCCTACCATACTTAATAAATTACTACGTGGGGTTTGCATTTGGCACAAACAAAATGTAAACGTAATACCACAAACCACAGACTATCCAAAAGACCATGGCGTGCTCAGAACATTTTGATCGCGTGCTGAGGGTGGTAGCTGGAACTACAGGAGCATTATTTAGTCTACCAGTCTGGTAGCCATTTGGTGTCACAAGGTTAAGTGCCTAGTAACATCAGACCACAGACTTTGAAACGGAGTTACGGTAGCTATAGCTGCGCTGAGAAAGGGGCGGCGTGACTCACAGCTGTAGCTACAGATCTGCCCTCGCAAACACACGCGGAGAAGCGGACCTTACTCTTGCTAGGAACGGGCCCGCGATCTCGCGAGATGATGGGTCCTCGGAAGGCTCAAACTTTCCCCTGAGGAGCGGAAGGGGCGCAGCGAAGTGGCTTTCACCGGCGGCTTAGAAGCCTGGTAGGTGGGCGTCGAGCGCCATGGAAGGGCCGCAGGACCAAGACAACCCGGCCACCCTCGAGCGCGCCCAGGCTCACTTCCAGCAGGGCAATTACGCGGAGGCCGAGGCACTGTTCTCCGCTTACATTCGCCAGTGCGCCTGTGCAGTCTCTGCCGGGGCTCCCGGCGGGTAAGTGTCGCGAGACGTTTCGGGGGCCGGCGAGATGTGTGTGTTGGCGTGGGGTGGGGGGTGTGGAGATGTGGGGTCCTCCTGGCGTGTCTCCTGCGGGGCGGGTCCTGGAGCTCCGGACCCCCCGCCCACGTTCTTCACCCCAGTCAGGAGCCGCTGGGCTTTGAAGCCGCGCGGACTGGACCCGGCCAGGCGCGCCCCGGGTCGACCGGCCGGGGTTCCGCCGTCGCTTCGGTGCAGGCCATTGAGTGTCACCTATGAACATGCCTACCAGTCTGTGCAGAATAGGTGGCTCTCCGGGAAACCGTCGCTCGGCGACAGCATTTTCAGCTCACCCAGTGCTCTTACTCGTGGGTGATTCTGAACGCATCCCTAAGTAGTAAGGGTCCTCAAAAGACAACCTCGGCATGATTGGGATTACACTTAGCGTATTACCATCTGGTTTCCCTTTGACGTAACAAACAAACATAAACTATGAACTGACCTCAGAGACCACAGGTTTTCCTACCTAACACCGGTATCCAGTCATTGTGAAACTTCCTGGTAACGTCTTACTTGTTTGCTGTTGAGTTAGTGTGTTTTGGCACACTGTTTTGTCTCTTTGCAGTTTATTTGTTGAGGAAACAGTTGTGTGTTCTGGGATGTATTCCCATATTTTGGATTTGCTGAAGGTCCCCCTCCTCCCCCCAAGTCATTTTATGTGGTCCCCTGTTTCCTGCGTTTTGAGTTGGTAGTTCAGTCTTGAACTTTGAACCAATTCAGACCCAGTGTCAGAGCAAAAATGTGCTATGTGTGATGTTGTGGAGACATCCACCCGAGAGCCTGCAATGTCTCTGCGCTTTTTGTGATGTTAACAGGCTTGCTTTGCTAATAACTGTTTGCCTAAAGCCGGTTGGGCTTATACTTCGGTGTGCAGTATTTGTTGTTATCCCAGCTTTTGCCTTTGTTCTTGTTGATGGTGTGGAGTCCACCAGGCTGAGAAAAGAAAACAGAAAAGGGTTAGATGAACAGCTTTTTGCTCTGAGTTGTCTGTTCCATCACCCACTGCCCCTCAAAGATTTTATTTTTTTTGTACAGGATCCCAGTTTGTCTTGTAGGAGGCTTGAGATTTGTATCCTGTTTGTTAAACTGGGGTGGAATTCAACCAGAACAATAAAATTGGTTTCTCATTTCAGTAATACTTAGTTACTAGAAATTTATACAGAGTAATAATAGCCCCTACCGCTGCCCCAAAGAAATTCTAAAGTAAACATAGAAAAGGTTGTTTTCATTGTTTAAAGTTCTAGGAATAGACTTCTAGTAGGAGTAGGTTTCAAAAATACTCTTCAGCAACAGGCAGATTGCCGCCAGCCTGTCTGGTGACCATTCCTTCTTTGCTGACCTCATTGTGAGGGTGTAATGTGGGTAGCCAGTGTATGACCCCCTGCTTCCCAGCACAGGTGTGGAAATCTGCCCTGGTCTAATACCACCTGTGGGCTTCATCACGTACCTCATACCCTCTCTCAGCCTTATTCTCATCTGTGAAATCTTCATTTTTCCTATAGTCTCAGGAATTCACAGATGAAAACTGAATTCTCTCATTCTAACTTTTTCCTTAAATATGTCTTTGAGAGTTTCAATTTATTTTTAAAAATGTTTTATCATTGAATCATTTTGAAAGAGTGTTTGCAGTCTTTGAGTACCTTTCACTCTGGTTTATAATATTTTCTTCTAATATCCCAAAACATAGCCTTTGCTATAAACCTAGGTTCCAGGTATTTTTTTCTTTACTAAAGTGAGCAAACACTGAAAAATTCACATTTGAATTATGCAATTTGGTTGAATTTCCTTACAATAAATACTATCCTTACAAAAATCTGAATGTTCCAAAAATTTTTTTTGGCTTCAACTCTTTAGTCCTGTTTTTAAAACATGAAACGTTTTCCACATGAAAAGTAGACCTTTAGAATTTATTGTAATGAGATCTATTTCTAAATAAAACATTGTACCATCATCAGAATATAAGAAATTTATAACAGAGTTTTGAAGCTTAGAAATTCAGTGACTAAAATCTGACTTGAGTTCCAAGGCAGCTTTTTTCTTAAAACATTCATCTGAGAGGCAGATCAGCAAGCATTCTGCAGGAGGTGAAGGGAGTGTACCTCCTGCTCTCCTGGCCCAGAAATACCTAGTACTTGCCTGGAGCACAGCTCACAGAAACAGACACTTTGCCCTGGGTTCCAGTGGTTCTACTCTCTGTCATAAGCAAAGTTTGATTTGGAGGAGCCCTGTAGGCTGTGAGTACCTCTTAAGGCAACAGTACTAAAAGTCAGTTTCAGGTTTCAAGATATTAAGAGAAGTAACTTACTGGTAAGTGTAGTCATGAGTGTTTTCTGAGGACTATACTTCATATTGTGGAGTACAAAGGAGAAATGACAGCTGAATTTAACTTGTGTCTTCCTTCTTTGATTAAAATTTGAGAAACCTTTTAGAAAAAGGAAAGGAAAGCAGAATGATGTCTGAGCTGGAGCAGAGCTCTTACATGTTTTCCATGCTAATAACTGTCAATCAGGGTCAGGGAGTGTGGACCAGTGGGGAATGCCGTGGCTCCTTGAGCTGGCAGCTGATCAGAGCTTCTTGGGCATTCAGTTCCTGCCTACTCAGACTCTTTGGGCAGCTTCTGGAGGCTACAAATACAGTGCTGACTCTGCATGCAGAATACCCATAGTAGAGTTTCGATACCCCCAGAGCAGAAATTTCTGGTGGTCTAAGAGAGGAGCCAAGCTAAGACTTGGACAGAGGGTAGCTCTGTCCCTGAGAGCAGCCCTAGCCCTGTGTTCAGTTTCACTTTGGGTTAGCTCTATCTTTTTATGCTGGGGAATGACAGCAAATCTCAGTTGTTTTGAGATCATTTGAAAATGTGAGAGTAAATGTGATGATTGACTTGGTGACCTGTTCAAAGCAAACTTGAACTTTCATCTACTTTTCCTGGTTGCTCAGCATGTATCTGCTTTGTCTCCTGTGCCCCACTGGAGCACGCTTAGAAAATGAACAGTTATTTTAGTATATTCAGCAAAACATGTTGGCATTAAACACAGGCTTTGGCTAAATTATAAAATTAATATCCTTTTCAGATTGTAATGCTGTAACCCTCCAGAGTGGTAACCAGCCTTGAAAGAACATTGATCCAGCACTTACTTTCTTCACCCTTTTTGTCTTTAGCTTGTTTTTTTCAGTGTCAGCCCAATATGTTGTGAGGCTGTGGAATTTGACAATACCCAGAAGAGAATGAAAGGGGAAATGAGAGGAATTGGGTCTCATGGTGTCTTAATGTGAACTTTTTGTTTAAAGCAAATGCAGCCCCAAGGATTTGGCCACCGCATATAACAACAGGGGGCAAATCAAGTACTTCAGGGTGGACTTTTACGAAGCCATGGATGACTACACGTCTGCCATAGAAGTCCAGCCCAATTTTGAAGTTCCGTATTACAACAGAGGGTTGATATTGTATAGACTGGGTAAGAACATTTTTTTTTTCCTTTTGTCCTTGTCTATATTTTATTAAATCAGAGCTCCCAAGTGCCTTACAAAGAATGTGGTAATAATGTTGTAAACTTATGTGAAATTTAGGTTTTGAGCCTGGAACAAAGGGAGCATACCTAAGTTTATTTTAGGCTTTCCACAGGCATTATGGACCACAGTGGAGCTCCAGGGTGGGAATTGGACCCAGGTGCCCGAGTAAGGGTGACCCCATTACATGGTGCCTGTGCATTCCCAGCTGTGAAATGAGGGTAATGCTGGTGATAACCTGCAAAACTTTTCTCAGTTGAAATCTTTGAGCACGTGCGATTAAAGGGGATAAAGGGGTGAGATAAAGGGGTTTTTGGTCCTTGGATTAGAAGAAATGTAGGTATTTTTTCTCATTTATGGTGTTAAAAAGAAATTTTCTATTTTCTATTTCAGTGTAAATATGTTAAATGCAATATAATTTTGTTGGACTTTTTGGTATTTATATTATATACCTGTTATCTCTCAATAAATAAATTCACAGCTACTTTTAGGTGTTATTACACAAGGGAGTGCAAATTGGCTCTGGTGTCATTAGTAAGGAAGAAAACTTCCTTTACTTGGATTGGTTGAAAGTTTGTAAACATAAAGGTAAAAGTATGTGTTTCAGACTTTGTTACAAATAAATTATTAGAAATGTTTACCTTTTTTCTCTTATAATTTTGGGTTTTGGTACAGGATATTTTGATGATGCGTTGGAAGATTTCAAGAAGGTATTAGACTTAAATCCTGGATTTGAAGATGCTACCGTGAGCTTAAAACAGACTATTCTAGACAAAGAAGAAAAACAAAGAAGAAATTACTGAAAACAAGTATGGAAAATTTAAACTTAATTGAAATTTCTCATGACCCTTAATCTACCTCTCCGATTTAAAGTAGGTGTTGAGCTATTTTGGTTTTTATTTAAGATAAATATAGTAAAGAGATTTATGCATTAACACTAGAAGTTAAATAATGTATTTAAGGTAGCAAATTTCAGATCTTTGTTGAATATGTTGAATATGTATGAGGAAACTGTTGAATATGTATGCTTTTTATAAATGATAAATAAGAGATAGCCATAATTGTATATTGTAACAATAAAATATTTAAAGAAATATGTGGTATTTTCTTCAGTGAAAGCTTTTTTTGATAGCTGCTTAGTCTGAATTTTTCTTTAAAAAATTTGATAGCTACAGAAAAGGTGAAGTAGAACCCAGTACTGTAACTTCACTTAGACACATCGGTGTTAACATTGTACCATATTCACTTTTTCTCTGCATTTAAGTAGATGTTTTTATTGAACCATTTGAAAATAGTTGTAGATATTGCAATACACACCCTAAATATTTAGCCTGAATTTTCTAAAGTGCCATCCTCCTTTCTCACCACAGTACCATCATAATACCTAATAAACTCGCAATTCTATATTATCACCCATATTTAGTCTATACTCGAATTTTCCTAATTGTTGCTAAAATGTGTTGTTTAGATGTTTATTTATGGATCTGGATTCAATCAGGTTTTATTGCATTTTGTTATATATCCCTTTGAGTTCTTTTAATCTAGGCTAATCCCCTGTCCATTTCCCCCCCTGTGACATTTGCCTGGAGACAAAGACACTTTATATAGCTAGACTGCAGAGACATAACATTCAGGCTTAAAAAAAAACCTATCTCCTAATATGAGAGTGGTTTGAAAAAAATTCATCATGTACTTGATTGTCTCTTGAAATCAGTGATAAAATAGGTTAAGATATTGAATGTTGGTTTCTGTCATGGGTTGATGGCAGTGGTTATCATCGTTGACATTTACTGTAAGTCAAATGTTGGTCACACTCTTGGGGGTGGCACAGTGCCAGATAGGGAGGTGAGGAACTGTTGAAATGAACTTAGTAAAATGTGAGACTTTCAAGCAACCTGTTTTATTTGGGTGTTGCCAACAAATGGTTCAGCTAGTTTGAGACCCAGAAGCTTGAAGGGAAGTCAGCCAGAGCTGCCACATCTTGTCTACACTGTTTGACTTTCATCATTGAGTTTGACTTCTGAGATACAGCGCCTGCATCTTGAGATCTCCCAACTAGTTTATTATTGCTGTGAAAATACCATACTGGGATAGAAATTGCCTTCATCAGGAAAAGAAAAGCAGGTTTGTCTGTGTCTTCTGAGTGAGGTGTAGAGTAGACAGCAGTCACTGTCATCAGTTGTCAAAAAGTTTCTTTTGAGGTTAAGTGATTTCATAAATCAGAAGAGGTAATTGTCCAGTTTGTAGCTCATAAAAAATATCTGGCAAACTACATGGTGAATTTGGGCTGCAAGTGAATGAAAATGAAAGTGAAATTTGAAAGTGAACTAAAAGTCTTTATTTCTGGGGTTATTCACATTTTCCAATATGGCTTCTCTTCCTGTTTGTTGGAAATGTCTTTAAAGGGATTTATAAAGTTACATATTTAAATGTAGAAAAATCTCTTAAGAAAAAAAATTTTTTTTAAAGCAAAGTCCTTAGTCCTTGGGAGAGGGCTTAAAGTCTTTTTATCCAGAAAATCAAATCAAATAAATCAAATATTTACTGCTTCAATAACTTGACTTTCTCTTGGCTTATATTCTGTATTCTTTATTCTTGGATTAGATGTGATATGAAAAAGGAACTTACTAAAATTTTCATTTGGTATATTGAATTTTGTTTGACATTTCTATATCCTTTATCAGAAGACAAAAAAAAAAAAACAAAAACCCAGAAAACAAACAAAAAAAACCTTCACTGAAATCCTTTGCTGAAACAAAGCCAGGAACTTATTTCTCTCTTGTTCTAGTTCACTGGGAATAACTGAAGAACAATTTATTTTTCTCACTTGTCTTCCTCAACACATTGAGCAATACACATTCAGATTCTAAATATCCTTTTATACATGTCTGTGTTTTACATTGATATGTCTTAGATGTGTTTTGTATTTGGGATTGTTCATATTTCCTACATTGAAGCACTAGGTTTTTCCCTTCTGCTATTTAAGTGTCCAAACTACATTGTTTTCCAATTTTATTCTGGAAAAACAAGAAAGGAAATTGGTTTGTTTTAAGATAAGACTGAATAAATGAATTTCACTTTGAGCTGAGAAATTTCACTTTTTAGTTGAAAAGCATGGAGTTACTTTATTTTCTAAAATCTGGAACTGGGTAAAGCCTACGGAGTTTAACTGTGTGAAAGCAAACTGTAGTCCAGCTTTAGTGAGTGTAATTTCCAAGTTAGCTTTTTTCAGTATTTGTTCGTTTCCTGTGTGTGCATGTGTGTATGTTTTCCTGTGTCTTTTTCTAGTCCCTACCTTGCAAACTGGCCTCTTCCCAGTCCATTGTCTTGGGTCCCAGACTCTTCACAGGCCTAAGTTTTACCCAGCAGGCACGATGAACCTTAACCCTGACATAAGCATGCATCAAGTGAGCATTTACACTCATTTGGTTTCAATATCTTAATCTCTGCCAGGTCTAAGTTCCCATAAAAATTTAGCTCAAGTAATTAAACTTGAGTTTAACGCTTCAAATAATTAAACTTCCCTTTTGTTCAACATATTTAATTTATCCCTGAAAATGTGAAGTAAAAAGACGTAGAGACTATTTTAATTGGAAAGATGGTGGAATTCATTTTATCCCAAAATACCCAAATACTTTTCACAGAAAAATACACCAATTGATCAATAAACACAGGTTAGTACAAATAATAATTTGAAATAGCAAAATTAATTTTTTAGCAATTACACAAACTAGTAGAACGAGTACTTATTAAGCTAATTTTTTTTTCTTTCTATACCATTAAAAATAGCTAAATTGAGATACATGCACATATACCTTTTTAAAGTGTACAACTCAACTCAGCAGAGTAGCTTTTTTTTTTTTCTTGGTCTTTAAATTTCTCATAAAAGTTTTTAGTAACCATTAAGGTGAATATCAATATATTTAGTTTTATAATGGAACATGATTGTAATTTCAGAATTGCTTCTTGGTAATTTTATTTCCTGATTGAAAACAGATACAAACGATGGTGAAAAGCAGATTAATATTAAGACCAAATGATTTGAAATTGAAAATCACTGTTGCCAACATGTAAATTTGTATGTTATGTTAATAAAAAGTATCCAACATTTAGAAATGCTGCAAAGGGGGAATTGCAAGTTCTTTCAAGATTACACAGAGCCCAGACCCACCCGAGACTATTGGTTCTCTGGTCCCAAGCCTATTAATAGTCTCTTGACTGGGTCCAGATCTGGTGAGATGGTACGTTATTTGTAGCTTTTTTTGTTCAAAGAAGGTGCTAGTGATTGGTAGAGAAGAGAACCCTGAAGATTAACCAGTCTCGATTGTAATGTAATAACTATTCCCACATTCTTCACTGACCATAAATACTCTCTCTCAAATGCCTTCCACCAGCCTGGAAGCCTATCATCCATGAGTCAATGAACATTTGTCTTTCTGTACTCTTAGGGGAGTTGTGCTTACCTTCAGAAGAAATTCATGTTTTACCACATATGTTGAAAGACAAAAGCAACATTAACAGTATTGTTTTATAGCTAGTGAAGTTATTGCAGAAAGGAGAGAATGCGAATTGAAAAGTTTCTTGTGCCTGTTTATTTTAAAATATTAAGAATTTTTCTTTCGATGAGGTAAAGGTTTAGTTGACCTCTAGAGGAGCAAAGTGTGGGAAGAACTTCTGAAAGTAATGCCTTTAACAAGTAGGGGAGGATTTTAAAAGAATCTGTTGTCAAAAGACTGGTGGTCCTGTTCAGGTCCTTTGCATCCACTGTCTGGAGCAACCACTGTTGATTCCCTGTCTGTCCAGCTTCTCTCTGTGCAGGTCTGTGTGTGGCATTGACTGCCTGTCTTTTCCTGATAACATCGACCTTGTATTATCTTGGAAATGTTTCAGCAAAGAACATAGAAATTGACTTCATTCTCCTTAGGCCTATGATTTTTAAGATCACATTAAACATGCTTGCCAATTTTTTGTAATAAAATTAATCCATGCATGTGGTAATAAAAATTAAAACAGCACAAGAAGCACAAATGATGAGCAGGACTCCCTCCCCCTCCGGAGGAAACCACTTTTAACCAGAATGACTAGAAACAAAGGGTTAAAGGCCCAGTTAACCCTTCCAGCTGGTCACATCCTTGAGAAATTAAGGTTCCCCTCTAATCTCCACTTTTGTGGCTCTCCCGGGAGGCAGTTTTTACCAGTTGGACCAGGAATCCCTTTGAGCTGACCCTTCATCCCAGCAGCACCACATTAATTTGAACCTATCCCCATATCTTTAGAGGGCCCTTGTTAAGATGACAGACTTGACAGTGTCAAGTGAACTGGCCCCACACTGACTTGTTAGGCCTCCCCCACCCTAGGAACAGGGCTTTGCTCTCCTCTTTCCTCCAGAAAGATTTCTTCCTTCCATCCAGGGGTTCTCACACCTAGTGTGGGCTGCATTCTCAGCAAGACCCAGATGTCCACTCTTTCTGCTTCCACCCCAGGCTGGGGTGTTACCCCTACTTCTTAACAGACCTTGGCCCTCAGCCCTAAAGACAGCTTGAGCACACCTTCTGTCTTCCAGGAAAGAAGGGCTCTTGCCAAGGCCTGGGGTGAGGCCCTTTGTGCTTGCCACTCTTGCCTTGTACCCTTTACCCTGGGACAGACCCTCCCTGCTTCACGCCTTTGCTGGGCTGTCCCCTCACGCGAGTCTTTTTCTGACTCGGTCATGTTTTTTGCATGTTTAAACATGCAAACCCTGAGCCAGCCTCTCCTCTCACATGGTGGTTCTATGTCCACTGGAGGTGCACATTTTTTTCACTGAACTTAGCACGGGAAGGGGAGACATGTGAGGGCAAGGTTTTTGTGTGTTTTGTTTTGCTTCCCACTCTGTCATCATTGCCACCAGCAGTGCTGGCATACAGAAGAGTCCTGAATCTGTGGAAGAAATAGACAAAGGAGTTATCAAACCTGCTAGTTGAATTACTATTTAGATCTTGCAGATTCATCACTGGCTGTTGGGTGTGTGTGTGTGTGTGTGTGTATGTGTGTGTGTGTGTGTGTGTGTGCGTGCGTGCAGATTCATCTGGCTGTTGGGGTGTATGTGTGTGTGTGTGTGTGTGTGTGACATGTGTTTGATCCTTTGTTTTTCAGTTGTTCTTGAGACTACATCTAAGTTATGTTTCTGTTTTATTGAAAACAAATCCACTGTTCTAGTTTAATTCAGGGGAAGAAAGCCTTCTGAAAGGCAAAGTTAAGTTCAGGGACTTGGAGTTTTAATCTGGCTTCATAATTGGTGCTTGTTGTGGGTTGACTTGTCTTCCCACAAGGTATGTCATCACCAGGGGTGCCTCAGAACAGGACCCTATGTAGTTGAAGGTGATTAGTTAAGATGAGGTTAGACTGGATTATGGTAGCTCCTTCCTCCAGTGACTGGTGTCCTTGCAAGAAGGGAATGTGGGCATAGGAAGACTGGTGTGATGGAGGTGGAGGTTGGAACAAAGCCACCATCAGCAGAGGTATTGTGACTTCCAAAGCTGAGGAGGCAATACAAGATCTTTACCCAGAAGCTATGAAGAGAATGTGGCCACCCAACACATTGTTTTCAGTCTCATGGTCCCCAGAACTATGTGAGAATAAATGTCTGTTCTTGTCAGCCCTGAGCTGGTAGCTCCTTGTGGTGGCAGTTCTGGGAAACTGAGACCTTCCCAAACTGGGGGCGAATAACAGTCCTTTCTGGTGTATGCCTTGGGTTTTCACACCCATGAGTGCAGCTCTGGGACTACAGGGGTGACCACTTTGTTAGAAGTCCCTGAAGATTTCCACAGGAGGGGAGGTCAAGGGGAGGGGTGGGAAGGTGGGGAGGTGGGGACACTCTTCTGTCTGTGCTGAGCTGTGACCCTGAGGAACTGAGGTGAGCACCCTGGCTTCCTGCTGCCCAGCTCTCAGCCACCTGGGTGTTCTGGAGACACTGACCCATCAGAGGTCTGAGGCTCACCTGGTCTTATCTGAAAACAACCAGGGGAGTCACTGCAGATTGCCAGGCAACAGGCCCAAAGAGCAAACCAAGTTGGCCAAGTCTGTGACTGTGAGAGAAGTTAGTGGGGCTCAGAGTGACAGTGTCTTCCCTTTTGGAAAGCAACTGCCCATGACTTATTGGAAGTCCAGCAGCCTTTGAACAGGAGCGTAGGGTGAACAAATGGGGTGAGGTGCTTCCACGTGGATCCTACACTTCCATCTGTCACTGAAGCCAGCATGGGACAATGGTCAGTGTTGTATCTCTGCCCCTGTGATGCCCACCGTACCCCCTGCCTCTGCCCAAGTGGTTGTGACTCCCTTCATTCCCATTTATTAAAACCCTGCCCATTCAAGTCCCAACAATGTCCACTAACCCCTCTACTGTGCCTGCCTCTCCTTGGTCTCCAATTTTCCATGAAAGAGTAGACAGCACCTTAGGCATTGCATGAGGCCCCGGGGAGAAGGCCCAGAAGGTCTGTTAGAGTTGCAGACCCTCAGCTAACCCCCCTGCCCCTCAGACTTCTTGTTGGAACCCACACTTTGATGAGCTCCCCAGATGTGTTCCAATGTGGGAAGTGTGGTCTGCTCACTGCTTCTCAGGTGTGGTCTCTGTACCTACAGTTGCAGCAGCACCTGGGAACATGCCAGAAATGCCACCATTGGGGGTACCCCCCCCCAAGTCCTGAACCCAGCTGGGACCCGGCCTTCTGGGTTCAGGAGCTCTCCAGGGGATTCCAACTTACCCACTTTTAAGAACCACTTGTTTTGGTCACTTAGCCCAGTACTGAGCTGGGTGTTCACTTCCTGGGTGCTGGTCTCCCCCTTTGAACTAGGAACCCTGAGGAAATGTGCTGTGTTTGTGTGGTACCATGACTGGGATCAAGCCTGGCAGGATGTGCCAGGGTTGCTGATCAGAACCTTCTTTCTGTTCTGTTCTAGTCAAGTGGCTGGGTTGTGGGGAGGGGAGAGAAGAAAAGGGCAGATGCAGGGAACATTCTCTTTGTTCTCCCAAGCCTCTGAAGGATTTCCTCTGTCAAATTGGAGACCAGTTAGGTCCCATATCATTTTGTATAATGGGAATTTTTTTTTTTCATAAAAGGTAATTTCAAGTTATCATATCGGGGCCTGACTTGATCCAGAATTCTGTCTCCAATAGTTATTTGTGGGCTTTCCTCCCTGGAAAAAGTCGTTGCTGTAGAGCAAATAAAGCAGTGCTGGCTAGCTTCCTTTCTCGGGATCAATACTTCCCTCATCTCAGCAAGTGGTGGTGGCTGGGCCTGCTGGCGAACAGTGTCAGGAGCAGGGTTTCCAGACATGACTAATGTATAGCCTCCTCGCCCGGCTGTCCCGTCATCAGCCGCGCCCAGCTGCCATCCCCCTGGGGCACGGTGTCCTTGCCTTACGTGCTCTTCCTCCCCGCCGGCTGCTCATGCTCACATTTCTAGACATAATTCCTTTTGAATTGCTTAATGGGCATATAATTTTAATCAGAATCATATGACACTTGAGCGAGAAGGAACTTGAGAAATCATCTAGTCCTTTCATTTTATTTGTTTATTTAAAGTTTTTTCTTTCTTTTTTTGGGTTTCTGTAAAGCAGTGTTAAGTTTATAGCAAAACTGAGAGGAAGGTGTGGAGCTGACATCTGTGGCCCCAAGTCCCATACATGTGGGCTCCTGCTACTGAAAATAATGCCACTTCTTCTTAAAATCAGGAGTGACCCTACATGGACGCATGGTAGGTCACCCAGGGCCATCACTAACCTCGGTCTCACTCTTGGTGGTTAGGTTCTGTGGGTTTTGGCAAATGTGTGAGGACCTAGACAGGACATTATAATATTCTATGAAATAGTTTCCCTACCCTCAAGATTTTCTGTGCATTGCCAGGTCACCCCCAAATTGCCTTCATGTATAGCTAGACAAACAGGAGAAGGTCTCTTCTCCTGACCTTCCTACCTGAAGGCTGTGTGATGGATTAAGAACAGAACAGCTTTTAAGATTAAGATTAAGAACAGCTGGGTCAGCCCTTTTCTAAACAATCCAGAACAGTGATTTCCAGTTGGCGATGTCCCCCTCCTCCCCCATCCTATCCCTAGCACCCCATTCATCCTGTCATCAGACCTAGACCTGCTTCATGGCTGGTTCTCTGCTCAGGACTGTGCTCCAGGAAGGAGCCCCACAGGCAAAGCCCTGTCTCTGCAACGGCCTGGAAATCTAAGAGATGTTTTCTGTTCATAGAAATGTCAGCCCCTGGAGATCAAGAGGCTAGGCAAGTTGTGGGGTCCTTGTTGGGGGGAAGGAAGTTGAGAAAACTTTGAGGAAGAAGGGGACCCAAAGGTATAGTCACCAACTTGTGCTGGTGAAATGTGACTGGTGAACATGGGAAGGAGCTATAAACGCATAAAAGCTGAGGTGTGGTGGAAGGCAGCTGGTCGGGAGACGTGGGGGGCCAGTGAGAAGACCTCCAGGATGGCATGGGCTCACCATTCTTTGTCTTCATTTCAGCCTCAAGACTGGCATCTTCTCTACAGCAAGGGCGAATTCTGACTTCATTGAAGTGAACGTCAAAGTTCCTGGGGTCCCTTTCCTCTGAGCTCCTCTAGGATGCCAGCTGGTCCTGGGTGCCAGGACTCCTTTGGTTATGAGACTAGAGGCTCAGCATCCCAGGGTCCATCAGTTCATGGTGGACCCAGGGCTTCCTTCTTTCACCCCCTGTGAGACTGACATTCTGGGCAGGAGCCTGCCGCTCCCAGAGAGAGGCCCAAGAGAGCCTTCTCTGCTTGGGTGACCAGTGCCAGGTGCCCAGCAGGAGGTGAGGTCTGGGAGCCCTGGTCCTGGCCATCACTGCCTGGCCAGCTCCTGTCACTGATGTTTTACTGTGGAGTGCTGGTTGCCGCCAGGAGACACTGTCAGTCTGGGCTGCAGTCGAACCAGGCAAAGAAGTTGGCAAACAGGAAGCTAGTGACTCAACCACTGGGGAAGCCAATCCTGGACATTTCCGTTCCTGACAAATTTAGGTGCAAGGACCAAAAAACTACTCAGAATTAGCTCAAGTCCGTGGGAACTTTGAGGATTCACATTTTAAGGGATCTAAGAACATGTTTCATGAGTGGGTCTGAAAAGGGGGGGTAGTGTGGGAGCAGGTGGCTCCCCTGGCCCAGTCTCACTGGGGTCTTGAGGGGCCCAGGCATTGCTCTGGGCTGGGAATGAACAGTAATGTCACAAACCCATCTGGAGAGGATGCTGGCTTTACTAGGGGAAGGGCTGGCTTGCAGGTTATAGCAGAGAGAGAGAAAGAGAGAGGGAAAGAGGGAGAGAGGGAGGGAGGGGTGGGGGAGGGGCAGTCAGCCTGTCCCCTCCTTGTAGCCATCTGGCTGCTATACCCTGGTACACAGCCACGACATGGGTGGTCATGCCTTCATGTTCAAGCATGGAGAGCCCAGCCTCTTTGGAAGTCCCTAGGTCGCTGCTCCTGGCTGCGGTCTTTCTTGCACCCAGAGCTATAATTTCTTGTTCCTGTTCTTAAGTCTGTCAGAAGGAACCCACAGCATGGGGCCTTTTGCTAAAGCCATTCGCATATTAGTCACTGATCACATGCAAATCCTCACCTTTTAGGGGTCTTTCAAGGTTTCCTTTAAGTAAGCCCATTCTGACTCTAAGATTGGTCTTCCTTTTTTGGATACCCTTAGTGTTTCTAAAAATCTTGATAATAAGCTGGGACCAGAGGCCCCCTGTGAGGACAAGATCATCTTAGCCAGTATGGCCCAGCAGGGGTCCTGATCATGCAGAGACTCCTGTGGCCAGAGCTCTATATGACCAAGGCCAAGAACTATACCCCTCAACCCCAGCTCTTACAGCTAGCCATCTCACATGCTCAGGCAGGCTTGCAAGGGGACCACCCATTTTTTACAGAAAAACTGTCCTTCTGAGATGTTACACAGACCTGAAGGAGAGTGTGGGCGAATGTAGAACTTCGTTTCATACCGAATGATTGCGAAGGGACAAGCTCCGTGACTGGGCCCAAGGGGAACAGTCCTCTGAGACTGCTCAGGCCAGGCCAGGGAGGACCCAACAGGCTGCCACTGTAGGCCAGTGATGACAGGAGGGGAGATGGCCCACATAGTTGGTCATCTTCTAGACCTGTGTGCTCTGGGCACTCCAGGTGAAGTTGAACCTTGACCACAGTGGTGAAGATGGCCCTGTGAGCATCTAGGACCACTCTTACCCCAAGAAGCTGGCATCAGGCTCAGCAGCAGTTCTGTGTGGAGCATGATGGCGCTCCTGGTCAGCCAGCTCGCCCTGAGGTGGTGACAGAAACCCCAACTGGAAGGCATGAGGCTCACAGAGAATTTTCACCGAAGGGAAGGCTCTGGGAGGCGACAGCTCTCCCTGTCTGTGTTTCCTCCCAGCTCATGGGAACCTAGACACTGTGACTGAGGTTGGTCATCTCATTTTACAGGACAAATTCTAGAGCAGCAAGCCTGGGGTCTCTGCTGTGGGGAGCTGTGAGGCCTCTCTTGCCTGAGGAAGGACATGAAGTGGGAGCTGCCCCCAGGACAGTGGAAAACATGTGCTCAGTTAAGTGCAGTTATGCCTGACATCGGCTGTTACTGGCAGGTGACACTGGCTAGTAGCTAGCCAGGATTGTGGCCAGCACCTTTGGGTGCTGTTCTCTGGGAAGGAAGCAGGGTGTCAGGGCTAGCGGGGTCTCAGGTGGCAAACTTTCTGAAGTCCACCTCAGATCCTGACCTCCTGGTTAGTAGCCTCATCCCCTCCGTATGGGATGGTCAAGGATACTTTCATGGCCTGAGTTCAGAGCAGATGTGGGGTGGGGAATGAGAGGCAGGAAGACCAAGATTTCTGGGCTTATCTGGACTCTCTCCCAGCACTTCCTTCTAGAAGGATAACCAGACTTGTTAAAAGTCTCATAAAATGCCTGAAAATTAGCATAGTCAGACACTAGACAAGCTTCATGGGTGAGAGCCAGGGGATTTTGGCCAAAGAACTCACCCAGTTCTGCAGGCAAGGCCTCTTGAGGGAAGTGTCTCGGGCTGAGAGAACAAAATGGGCCCAGGATGTAGCTGTGACTCCTGCTGCCTGGAGGGCTGTCCAGAGACCCTGCAAAGGCAGCTAGTGATTAGCAGGAGGCAGCTCTTGCAGGACTGGGCTCTTGTGGAGGGACAGAGCCAGGAGGAGGAGATGCCATTCCAGAGCGTGGGAGGGGCTGGCTTTCACTCCTTCCCTCTCCTCTGCTGGAGGGACCCCACCGGGGTCCGAGTTTGGGCTGATGGTATGGATACCACTAGAGAACAGAAGTGGGGGCCTTGGAGGTTCCCTGATAGGAATCCTGTGCATCAGATGTTTTATCAACCCTTTGAAAGTCTTCAGTGACCCTATGTGCAAGTCCTCATGACCAAGTAAAGGGGCGAAGTTCGGAAGGGGAGATGCCTGTCCGGTACACAGCCGGGGATCTGCTCCAGGAACACAGCTTGCCAGGTTGCCTCCCACCCACTGAGCTCGAGCACCCATATCCGTTTGTTGGACCAGATCCTTGGCAAGTGGGTGCCAGATCGCCAGGAAGGAGTTGAAAGAGGGATATCTTCCCTGATCTCAGGTGGTACTTGGGGTCTAGGTACTTAGATCACTGTTCCCAAACTGTCTAAGTAACTAGGAGTCCAGATTTTTCGGTCACCTTTCTGGTTCTCCCAAGGTTCATCTGTCTGGGTTTAGCTGCCCAGCCTCTTCAGAGATGAGGGGTACAGGACATTCTCACTTGGGGGGGTTGGGTAAATGTCTACCTCCAACAGGTTATTATTTTCTGCAGCTACTGGGAAGGATTTAGAGACAAACATCCACCAACTTCTGCCTTCAGTGCATTCTGCTCCCTTCCTACATATGAGGCAGTCTGCCCAGGGCTGGAGGGAGCCCTGAGATGCAGGCCAGGTTTTGAGATGGGGAGGTCCTGGGAAGTCAGGGGAAGGTCCTGACTGAGAACCTGCCCAGAGGAATGGAAAACTCTGGGTAGGTAGGGTGGTGTTTAGACCCAAGAGAGGTGAACCCCCATTTTAGGGGTCTTGCTCTGGTACATTAGGCATCCTTTGGAATCTTGAGCTGCTACATCTGGTAGGATTGGGACTCTGCTTCTGCCTTCTCGACTGCTAGCTGAGGGCACCGGCCCATTTCTGATAATGTTCTGGGGGAGCTGGATCCTGCTGACACCCAAGCCCAACACTTAACTGTCAGTGATTCTGCTTCTCTCTCGTAGTACTCTGTGAAGGTCACGTCTTAGGAAGGGGAGGAGTTGGGGTGCTCATTTGTCTGGATCTTCACAGCTTGACCCTCTTAGACCCTGATGAACGAGACTGTCAAATGAGACCAGGACAGCAAATATGTTGAAGCCTAGACAAGATGGTAGACGAGCTGCCTGAGGTTAAGGAAATTCCCCAATGAGTACAGTGGATGCTATTATCCTGAAGACTTTCACCTGGAGGCCTTCTGGGGACATGGTGGTAGCTGAGTGGTGAGAGCTGGTTATAAGGGTAAAAAGTGAGAACTGGGTACCCAGCACTTTCTGGATGTACCTTCAAGTCTATGTACTATATTCTGCTAACTAGACACTATGGGGGTGGGCCTGACATCTCTCAGGTGGAACCAATTATCTCCCCTTTTGGAATGGACGGGGTCTGGGTTGGGCCTGTCCTGCCTTCTTGGAGATTTGACATATGTCTTGTCACTGCTCTGCTGCAGAGTTCTTGAGAGCTCATGAGAGGCAGGGTGTATGTGTGTTCTTTGAGGGATAGAACCCCACTAAAGGGCCAGTCAAACTATCCAAAACTTTGGGGCAAAGACAGGGAGGGGAGTGGCCTGCAGTGAGGACTCAGTGACTCTATCTTATGCCTGACTTTGTTCTTTTAAATGTCTGTGAAGGTGATATATGGACCTGTATGGTCTCCTAGGATCTACACCCTCAACTTGGAGTTCAGAGGACGAAGGACAATAACTCCTGGCCTACTGCTGTGGTCTGGTCTCTCCTACCAATTCAGGGACCTCAGGGTGGCATTTTATGGATGGCCACTGGGTGGCGCACTTGCTCCATGAGTGGGTCCTCATCTCTGACTCGTTGAGGACTTAACTGTGTGCAGTGTGTGGTGGGTGCTGTGGAAGTGGACCCTTGTTCTGAAGCAGTGGACTTGACTTGGTCAGAGATTGAACCTTTGCTTTCTAAAAGCACAGCTGTTCGTAGGTAGTGTCAGAAGTCTATTGGGACAGTTCTGTAGAAAGCTTTCCTGTGGTGATCTGGCTGGTATTTTAGCCCCCCTCCAGTGTCAGCTCCTTATTCCAGGGGCATTGGGGCCATGGAAGGGAGTGGGGGCAGGGGAAGGCATGTTGGTAACTAGGTCCATGACATTTGACAGGGATGGAAGAGTCTCGAAGATCTAGTCACATGAAGCACTGCTGAGACCTTTGGAAAAACCTCTGCCTGCTGGAGGGGGCGGGGGCAGAGCCTGGTCCTAAGGGCCCTACTGTGGGAACTTGCTGGAGGGCAGGTGAGGAGGCCAGTCCTCCACCCACCCCAGCACAGGTGACTGAACTGGGTCACTGGGTGCTTTGCTCAAGCTTACTCATGAGCCTCAATGGGGTGCTCTTCTGTCCGCCACACACAGGAAGCAGAAAAGGGGCTTAGACGGTTGAATTGTGTCAGCCTGTGTGTTGACACCCTAACATCCAGCACCTCAGAATTTCCCCTTATTTGGAAATAAGGTTGTGTTGATGTAACTAGTTAATTTGAGGTCTGGTCTGACCAGGGGGAGCACTAATCCTAATTGCGGGTATCCTTATAAAAGGGGAAATTTGGACACAGATCAACATGCAGGGATCATAGTGTGAAGGCAGAGGTCGGTGATGCCAGCAAAACTCCAGATGCTAGGGCAGGGCCTGACCAGGTCCCCCCCTCCCTACCCTCTATCCTCCCCACCCAGCATGAGAGCCCTGAGCCAGGATCTCAGACTTCTAGCTGCCAGACTCATGAGACAAGAAACCCTGGCTCCAGGGAGGTGACTGTTATGGGATGGGGGGGGGCAGGGCAGCCAAGTCTGAGAGGCTGTCTGGACCCTTGAGTCTTCCTTCTGGGCCTCCAGCTGTGAGCAGCCTGCTTTCTCCCTCTCCCGCCTTATTTGACCCTCTTGACTGAATAACTCCCTTGTCTCCCCCATTTCTTCCCAGCCTCATTGTGTTCCTCACTCCAAAATGCTGCCCTGTTTCAGTTCTCACAGGACCCATCCTTTCAGGGAGTGGAATTCTACCAAATGTAGCAGGAAAGCAAGTTGATTAAGTCAATTCATACTAAAGGGTGACTGACTAACACCTCAGAGTGTGATTCCAGTGAAAGGCCTCACTTGGCACTCCTGGGACATTTACATGTTCAGGAGTCTGTTAATTCCACAAGACTGTCACTTTTGGAATGAAATGACTTCCTCTGTGAACGCTTGCACCTAAGTTACTACTTAAACATGGTACATATTTTCTTTTTGAGGGGCTAAGTCCTATTGGCCAGGAAGTCCAGGTCAGTTCTGGCTTCAGGCGTGGGCTTGTACAATGCAGGTCCATTTCTCACCCCATGTAGGTAGGAGCCAGAGTCTTCAGTGGTAAGAACCAGAGCTCTGCTCTGGCCTTGTGAAGTAGGATTGCTCACAGGGTAGGGCTATTGTCAGCCTCTCTGACCAGACAGGTTATCCCTGGAGCTGGACAGGCCCATGGCCAGGCCTAGTTGGCCTCCTGGGAGTGGAGCTGGTGGGATGTGATGATGCCTGGGAGGCAGTGGCAGCAGGCAGGCCACACCGCTGGCTTCCATGATGGGTGACCTGTGGTCTTCAGCTGTGGGGGCAGGTGAGGTGAGGACCAAAGGGGTTCTGAGAAGAGGTGCAGACAGCAGGGCTGCCTTCTGAACTGGGTAGAGTAGCCTCTTTCTCCAGGAGTCTGGAAGAAGGTGCTTTGGTTTCTGGGACAAGGTCTGGGAAGGTGAGCCGAATCCCAGGCGGGACCAAGCTGGTCCCTCCCACACTCAGCTCCCTCAGGGTGGGTGGCCCCTTGCTTTACCTGCCTGCCCTGGGTGATGCCACATTCAGGGAAGCTCAGAGTGCTTGAAACTCACAGGGGTGCTACAATGAACTGTGAAATGCTTACTCCAGCGAGTCACCATCCTGGAGTGACATGGTGTTTGACAACTCCCAATGGGATTGGAGTGGGCTAGGAAGAAGGGTGTTACTGCTTTTGGGGGAGTTCAGGGAAAGCTTCCTGGAGGATGTGGAATTTAAGCAGGCTCTTGAAGGATGGCTGGGTTTGAAGGTCCTGGCTGACGGGGTAGTTGTAGCAGGCTACCCTTCCAGGTCCCTCTGCAGTGCTTTGTGAAGGGGAACTTTACCCCGGCTTCTATTTATCATAATTGCTGCACCCCATGTCTCTGTGGCCAGTCATCTTCATCTCCAAGGTGCTCACTAGTCAAGCTCCCAGCTCTTTCAGGGCAGCCTAGATCCCACTCCTAGGTTTGGCAACTCCCTTCCCCCACCTGTATCTTCTCTCCCTGGCTGTCAGGTCATGTGCTAAAACCCCCATCACCCCACAGTCAGATCCCACCTTGTTTGTTAGACTCCCTGGGTCTCTTTCAGGCCTTGCCTCATACCAGAATCCTCTCATTTGCCTCCCTGTCTCATGAAACACCTTCCTCATTATCATTCAGCCAACGGTGAGGGCCTCCTGTGGACTGGAGCATGGTGGCCTGCATCACAGTTGGTGGAAGGTTACTACTGGGGACATGCAGACAGGCAGCGTGGTCAGGCCTTCTTCATAATGAATGTGCACCTCCAGAAACTGGGACGCTGGGGCCCCAGCTCACCTGGGCCATCTCCCTCAGTGTCCTCTCCAAACCACTCCTCTCCTTCCCACCAACTGCTGGACAGGGGCAGAGGAAGGGCCAGGGGTAGGGTAGCTACCTACCAGGAGCAATTCCTGCGCTTGGCGCTGTGCTTGTCCTTTTCTGAAGGATTAGGTCACTCAGGTTTTAGCAGGGGCCTCACAGGGAGAGCCTGACTTCCTGGCACCGATGGGGAAGCTGAGGAGAGCCGGCCTGCTAGTCTCAGTGGCAACGCCATCAGAAACAAGATCGAGTTTCTGTTTCCCCACAAGCGCTGGGAATTGAAGTATGTGCGGAAATACAATTCATAAATCGGCGGTCTTTATTTCCACTGTTCCCAGGCTTTAATTTCCAGAAACAAAATGTCAGTGTTATGGCTGAATTTCTCTTAGTTTTAGGAAAACCATCACAACCCTAAATTGTTTATGCATTCTTCATATCTTATGTGAAAAGAATGGTTTGGAGAGCAATGGAGGGTCACGGGATTGTGGTTGCTCGGAGACAAGATGATCTGAATGTGGTGACCTGCTATTTATATTGTTTATACTCCAAACCTTGCCTTTACTCTTTCCTCTAGGGGAACAGAGGGAGTTGTGGTACTTCTAGAAGCCAGGGCTGCAGGTGAGTAATCAGTCCCAGGGTGACAGAGCACACGTGTGTGTGTGTGTGTGTGTGTGTGTGTGAATGTGTGTGACTCAAGTGTTGAGCGTGTGTGAACATGTGTTGAATGTGTGCGAACGTGAATGTTGAGTGTGAACATGAATGTTGAGTGTGTGTGTGAGAATGTGAGTGTTGAGTGTGAGTGAACAAGAGTGTTGAGAGTGTGTCTATGAATGTCTGTGTATATGCGCACATACATGTGGCAAGTGTGAGAAGCAATATGGCTGTGTTGGGAGAAATGGACTTTGGTCCCACACCTCCTTGGGTGTCATCTCTCCTCTCAATCTCTCATCTGGAACATGGAGGCACCAGTTCCCTGAGGACTTGTGGTGGTTGTGATTCAAGTGAGAGAAGTTCTCTTGCTTCCTGGAGCAGAGGGCATATCCAACAGGGTTCACTGGGATCCTTGAAGGCACTAGGTTCTGGGGTTCCGCAGATGCTTGGGGCGCCTTTTTGGATGCTGCTCTGTATATGCAGGGCGACTGACATCTTGGTTCCTGGACCAGACTGGGGACTGATGTGGAGAAGAGTCCCAGGCAGCTTGTATGCCCAGTGTGTGTGCAGAACATCTCTCTTAGCCCCTCTTTCCAGGGTCTTCCCCCACTGCTCGTTTCATTCGCAGAGCCCTGGGCCTTGCTGGGTGTCTTTGTGAGGTGGGGACTTGCCGCCCCTTCTAGAAGCAGTTCTCCTAGCGGCCACTCAGCCCATCTGGACCTCGGCAGCCCGGACTCCGGGATGGGCAGCTTGTCTTCTGCAGCCGAACTAACCTGGGCAGGAGCAGCAGGGCCAGGACCCCAGGCCAGGACCCCAGATGCCGACCCCAGGACTCCAGGGGCTTCCCAGCGTAGCTCCTATTTCTTTTGAAATCCCGTAATTTCCAATGGCAGAAGCGATGAAGACTACGCACTACGATTTGGGACATTTTACCTTTGCTTCTGCTCAGCCAGCAGGAGCCCAAGTCTCCTTCGCCCTGCGGAGCTTCAGCCACATATCTGTGACGCATGTGGGCGGTTTCCAGGAGGACAGAGCCATCTTGGCCTCAGGTAAAGTGGCTCTGGGCATGGCTGATGGGCCCACCTTGCTTCCGCCTAACTCAGGGGCCTGCCCAACCTTTGGAGCCCGAGGCCTGGCAGCGGGGAGAGCTCCGCTTTGGCTCAGGGTCAGAGGCCTGCCTTCTGCTCAGGCTTTCCAGGAGCAGGACTGAGATGCCATACAGCAGAGGAACTGAACTCTGAACCCTTGTATCTGTAGCAGCTGAGGTGGGAGGAGGAGGAAGAGAAAGGGAAACTTCAGTGGGCAGCCAGGGCATTCTCACGTGCCTGCAGTCCTCAGCCTGGCACAGGGGTCTGCATGGGCGAGCAGCATGAGTTCCTTCTGTCCTTGCTCGAGCAATGTGCACAGAAGTTCTCCTATGAGCCTCGGCAGTGGCTTAGGGGTTTCTTGGAGAAGGAAAACGGCCATCCTGTGAGTGAAAGTCCCTCCATCTGTCTGCTGAGTACCTGGCAGCAGTGTTCAGTAAACCACTTAATGATGCGGCTAGGGCCTGCAGTGCCCGGCACCGCGCCGCAGAGAGGCAGGTCAGGCCCTCCTTGGTGAATGCGAAAACGCCGATATGATTAAGTAGCATGAGAAGCTGGAATGGTGTTTCTGAAGACATCAGCCTCTGTTTGGGTCCTCTGGCTTTGCTGTTAATTTGGGGAGTCTGGCTTCTTGGAAAGTATGGAATGTGCATTTTTTTTTTAAAGAATGGCACCCAGGTCTTCCCCTGATGTGGGTTTCCTGGTTTCCTGGATACAGGACTGGATAGTCTGGGGTTGGACACATTCACTCTGCGAAATACTTTCCCAATTGTTTTCCCAGCTGACTCTTCTGGACACTTGTCAGGAGTAGGGTCTTCCTGTCCCCCAGATGGGAGTTTGGGGTGACCACAGGGCATTGTTGGGGAGCTTCCTTCCTGGTGATGACCTTTTAAGATTTCCCTTGTTGGCGAGAAGAGGGTGAGGGATGGTGTGGAATTCAGGGCGTATCTGTGTTCTATGAAGGCTGGTCCAGGCCCCCCACTCCTCCACACCAGGGTCTACCTTAGCTTCCCTCATGCTCTTGGAATAGATAAACTGGATCACTGAGTCATCCTTCTGATGGAATCCACAGGGTCAGAAACTGTCCAGGGCCAAGAGGTGAGCTGAGACGGCCTGTATGCTTGCCCCGGTGTGACTGATTGCTTAGATGGGTGCCAAGCCAGTTGAGAAGATCAGCATCTGGGCTGCGGCTTTGCAAGCTGAGGTGTTCAGGAGACTAAAATAAGACTGAGAACTGGTCTCTTTTCAAAGTTAGAGCTAAAAGGAGAGACAGATGAAGAAAAATTATTTTATTTCATTTTGCCTTACAAGGTAATTTGAAAAAAAAAAACAAAAACCAAACCCTTTGAAATATTGCCAGCAGAGAATGAGTGAAAAGTAGTGAAAGTTCAGAAGTTAGAGTTCTACTTTGGTTTCAAATAAGGCACTTTACGTCCCTTCCCCATCATTCAGCACAGATGCAGAGTCCCAAAATTTCTGCAGAATTGAATTTTGTTCTCCATTTCAAGGAACAAAAGGGCTGCGAATGGTCTGAACCTGATTTCCTGGCCACAACAAATTCTCATGAAACCAGTGCACAGAAAGCGGATTTTCAAAGCTGCTTTTGGAGGGACTGTGTCTGCCCTTGACCTGGGCTTCCAGGAGGGGGCCTGGAGTCACAAGTCGCCTACAAATTGAATACGAATATAATCGTTCTTTAAATCTCTCTTGGAAACTTAAACTTTGATAGTTTACATCTCTGCTTAATAGCATATTAAATCATTTTATAACCCCTAACAACTGTTTAATCTTTTCATTGTTGAAAAATGAGGTAATTGATCTAAACCATGTCAGAATATGCCAGGAAAAACTTATTTAAATGTACCACCCTTCCCCATGGCACCCAGGCGTTTCGAGAGACCCACATGTGTCTTAGGGGGCCACCTCTCCCACAAGAGAGTCAGAGACCAGGACTCCTCCACTGGTGGGTGGGGGCTGGGAGAAGCTGCAGAGGATTGGCCTTTAAGCTCCATGTTACTGCCATTTAGGGTTTTGCCTCCTCACTGGGCATTGTTGAAAACATGCTTTTCTGGCTGACAAAATGTTCTGTGATCTCTCACTGTGCTCAGCAAGGTTGTTTGCACACCCTCACAATTAGCGTTTTCATGGGTGGGGGAGAGAGGGAGAGAAGGAGAACAAGAGAGAGCAAGAGCGCACGAACACTGTTATTCCAAAAACAAGTATGCCTTCTCCTTGGGAATGACACCAAAGAATACCTTCTAAATGAAGTATGTTTCCCTTCAGAGATTACAGCATCTGTTGATCAAAGTCCCCTGGAAATAGCTTTTGGCAATAACGAGGTTCCCTGTAACTCTTCTTGGACGGGAGGCGGGTAGCCTGCACTGGGACCGCGGCCATCCTGCCTGTGGACAGAGAAGCCCCGCGAGGGAACAGAGAGGTGTCCCCTGCCTCTGCTGGCCACTTGGCAAACCTGGTGGCCTCATGTTGGTTTGGTTGGAAATAGTTTTATTTCTCCAGAAAATTGATTGTGGCACACGGGCTGGCTCCCTCTGTCCAAGTAATGCAATGCAGGCATCTTCTAAGCTTAAACAAGGCTTTGGCAAACCTGGTGAAATGTATTGTCGTCGGCTCCGGGTCCTGACATCCTCCGTAGAGTTGAGGAATGTTTGGACCTCGGCCCCCGAGCCTTTTCTGGTTTAAGTTTAGTGAAACTCCAGGCAATCGAAATGTCTACCTGGCAGCAGGAAAGAGACCCTTCACGTTAATTATCGCCAAGTTCAGCAGTCTCCTCCCAGCCCTATATACAACCCTACACATTTGTATACATTTTATATGGTCTATTTCCATTATAAATTGCCCATAAATTAAATACAGATTTTCTTGGGAACATCTTGGAAAAAAAAGCAAAGATCTGTGTGATACACGTTTCTGCGATTGGAGGTGACGTGGGTTACGAAGGGGGTGGGGGGCCCCGCGCCAGCTCCCCAACATGGAGGTCAGGCGTCTGGGTTAAGGCAACCTGAGTGGTGTGTGAACGGACAGGCGGCGTGCTTTCCCTCCATCTTTCGAGTGTTGAACTGCACATCGTGATTTCTGAGAGGACGGAGACTGACAGATTGACCCAGACAGGCTGGAGGGGAGCCAGAGTGGGACAGGAGGACAGTGAGGGATGTGAGGGCTGTCTTCTCTTCTCCAAGCAACGGGCTGGTCGTGGTGTCTCCACTTGGTGTGGGGGTGCCTTGGGGACACTTCTCTATGGTGTTCTGTGTCACCAGCATGATCTGTTGCTAATCATAAAAGACTAATGTGCATTAAAAAAGAAAAGAGATCAGATTCCAGGTTCATCTTGAAAATGTCCTTCTTCCCTTTCCCCTGGGCTCTTTACTAAGTGGAGAGCTGAGGGTAGATTTGACCTAGAGTTGTGCCCATCCCCAAGCCCATGTTGTCTGAGTCTCAGCCCTGTGAACTCAGGTCCTTTGCACCTACTGCTCCTTCTGCAGGCTGGCTTGCTCTGCTGCTTTTCAGTCTTTACACAATGAGGCCCTGCACAGGCATTCCATTTTAAATCATACCCCAGCAACCTCCTCCCTCTCTCTTGCTTTCTTCTTTCTTTATTTTTCACTTACCTCAGTTTGACATTATATGTCAAATATGACAAATATTTTATTTATTTATCATGACTAGTGATAATAAATAACTCATCCATGAGGGATAGGTCCTTTTCTCTTTCATGCTTTTTTCTACTGCTCCTGTGCAGTTAGTATACATTTGATAAAACCTACCACTTAGTATATATTGCACTTAGTATATAATCGATAAAATGTGGCAAATGAACGTGTGTACAAATGTCTCTGAATATGCATTTTGAGGTCATTGGTAACATGTTATGGAAGAAAAAAATGTTGCAGACTGGTCAAAGAGACTAGACTTGGCCAATTCACAGAAATTACAAAAAGGCAGATTTCTATTTAAATAAGTAGGCTAGGATATCTAAGTTTGGACTCTGCAGATTCAGGGCTTAGGGGATGAATGGGTGCGCTTCTTGTCGGGCCTCACTGGGGGGTGCTGAAGGGCTCGCTGGGAGCCTTCTATTTCTGGAGTAAGGCTAAGCCAGGCCCGTGAGGCTAGGAGGGGGCAGTAGGGAACTGGTGGGTGGACAGGGAGCTGGCTTCCCAGCCCCATGAGAACACAGAGGACACCAGAAGCAACCTCCATTCTTCTCTTTCTTTAGGGTGGGCTGTATATTTAAGCTCGTGTGGCCAGGCAGGGAGCATTTTTGCATTCTAGGATATGGAGCTTAGCCAGTGCCATCTTAGAGATCAGTGTTCTGGGGCAGTCAGAGGGCCTGGGCTGCATTACAGACAGCTGAGTGACCTTGGACAAGCTCTTGACCTGCCTTCTGCAGTTTCTGCAGCTGTAGAGTGGGGACTAGATTTTACTTACTGACTGATGCAGTTACTCTTAGATTGGGGCATGGGGGGAAGTTTCATCATATAACTGTGTTATCAGGCCTTCACAGAAAAGTCTTCCAGAAGGGAGCCGTCTCTGGTGCTGGAAGGACGTGTGCAAGGGGAGCTCTCTGTTCCAGCCTGGGGCCCCTGGGGAGATGTGGGAACAGCCAGGAGACCCTTTGCTTTATAGCCCTTGGTGGTGGATGAAGTCTTCTCCCCTTGGGCTTCATAAATTATTCTGTGGGGTCCATTAGAGCTGGGTGGGGAGCAAGAGAGGGATTTTATGGGTGATTTACACATGGCCTTTGTCTGAGGTTCCACACGTTGCCAGCTGGACAGCATCTTCTGGCTGCTTCCACAGCACAGCCAGGACCTGGGCGGCCCACACTATGTGAAGTCACCCCACAAGACTCAGACAAAATGGCCCCAGAACCCCCCAAGGAGTGGGCTCTAGAAGAGGCAGAAGGAGGGCAGGCGATGTGGCCAGCTCTCTGTCCTTTCAGGAGGACATGCCACTCAGTCATTGAGCCCATATGACCTGACATACTGCACAGGGTCTGCTCAGAAATGATTGCGGATTCAGAGCTGGCAGTTTGCTCAAGATCACATAACCCCATTCTGGATTGGGCTGTGGAAAAGGATCATGGAATAGGTCAGAGGCACAGCCCAAACTCTCTCTGTGGACCAAGGAGAAAGGGCGACGGGTGGGAGAGGTCAGTGTGTTGGGAGAGAGCAACATCTCTGGGGAGACCATCTTCTCTGCCTGTGAGGAATCCTAGCCACTGGCTGCCTTCCTGGCCTGCGGCTCCTGTCCCCTGCACTGGGTTTGGTGCTGCTGAGACCTCCTGGGCAGAGGGTGGGAGGAGACACCAGGTTTGACCTCATGCTGGGACCTCTTTGAACCACCAGAGAGCTCTGCTCATGATTTCAGCTCCACCAGCATCCTTCCTGCCATGAGGGCAAGGCCTGGTCTGGGGATGCATGCATGCCGTTTGAGGGCTCCATGGCCTCTGGAGGTGGCTATTTCTCGTGGGAGTGCCGTGACTCAGCCTCAGTGACTCGGAGCCCCTATGTGATGGCTTTGCTCTTCTTGATGCTTCTGTCTTGTTGCCACCATGTCTCATAGGCACCTGTGCTTAGAGGGCCTTGCACTGCCACCATCTCAAAACTAACTCTTCCTATGTTTTAAGTATGAGAACCCACAGTTTCAGTCTGCTGGGGGCCTGAATTGTGTAGTTGGTCCTGCCCCCACTCCCCTTTAGTCATCCTCACTGTATCATGTAGCAAAGTGAATGTCTGGGGAGACTGGTGCCGGCAGAGTAGAGCATTTCCGGGTGGGAGGGGTGGCTCCTGGCTGTGTGGACAGAGTGGGGCTGACCTCCAGAGATAGCGACCTTGGCAAGCTTCTCTTGGCAGCCCCAGGCCCTGCTTTCTGTGACTTCCTGCTTTTTCATTCAGGTTCTCTAGATTCTGCTAATTTCTGGCCCTTTCACCCAAAACTGCTGTTTTGGGGACAAGTTTTATGGGGTTGCTCAGAATAGCAACTGGATAGCTAGATTGAGTAGCAGCTGAACCCAGAAATCCCAGTGGCTTAATACCGTTTTTTATTTCTCAGTGTGGTTCCTGTGCATCGCAGGCTGTGGGACAGGGCTCCCTGTCCCACAGGGCTCCAAGCTGCAGTTGCCCTCTGATCACTATGCTCTCTGCAGTGCCATCTTTCCTGACTTTGTAGTGACAGAAAGGGAGGAAGAGGAGGATAACTTAGTTGGTCTTTATGCTTCACCTTGGAAGTGACACCTCATGGTCACTCAAAGTCCACTGGTCATGATGGCCTCTGGACACCACCCTCCTGCTCCCTACACCCCCCCCCCCGGGCCTCAAGGAGACTGGGACACAGGATCTTCTACTTCCAGGAAGAAGAAAAGAAATGGAAATGGATACTGGTGAGCACCAAATAAGTTTAATTACTGGATCTTATTAATTAAACTTATTAAATAAGTTTAATTACTGGGCCAGTTTAATTACTGGCCGGATCTTTTGCTTAATAGGTGAATAAATGGAAGACACAGAATAATGCCATGTCCGCACCCCTTCCTCAAGGGTGAGTTCTGTTTCATCTTTACCTGGGATGGTAGGTATGTGGAGGGCTTCTTAAATACAAAGCTCTCAGCCAGGCCCACAACTTCCCTTGTGGCAGAGAGTTTCTACCCTCCCCCCGCTACATGGTGAGTATGGTTTGTGGGGCCAGCCTTCCCTGAGTGTGTGGGATCTCTGGGATTAAGCAGGGTGACAGTGAGGGGTGAAGGAAAGCAGGGTGTTTAGGCTTGGTGGTGTGGTGCACCGCAACATTCGAAAACGTTCTGTTTTGACCCATGTCATCGATAGGAGATATCACATTTCTTTTTCTAAATCAAGTTTCACCCAGTCCTCAGCCTCCTGGCACCTGCGATGTTCCGTCTCAGTTGATATCTGTGTCCGCAATCCTGATCCCCCTCTTCCTCCTCACTCTCCTTTCCCTTCTGTGGGATGAAGAAGACACAGCTATGGAAACCAGACTGTTGGCTCCTCTTGGTGTTTCTCCTGTCCAGGACAGGGTGGCCCCACGGGGATGGAATTTGAAATCCCCAGGCAACAGATTTCCCCCCAGTTACCCTTGAAGGAGGGGCCCCAAGTGCCAAGGGGAAGCCTGCTCCTCTTTCCCGAGCCTCTGTCCCTCCGCCCCTGATCTGCACCCCACGGTGGAACATGCTGGTTCCTGGCCCAGGGTCCATTTGGTCACAGGCTTGCCTGCCTGCCTGGGCGCCTCCTGGCTGAGCCACAGCTGCAGAGTAGCCAGAAGCCTTGACTGTGAGTTACCTCATTTCGTTCTCATGTACGGGGCCAAAGACCATCGCAGACAAAACACCAATAAAAGCCCAGGCCTGGAGAAGGCAGGCCCTCAGAAGAGAGGAAGCAAGTTGTTCTCATGGCCTAAAACTTGTCTTTTTTCCCTTCCCCCTTTTTTGGCAAAGGAGATCATGGAGCAAGTTTAAAAACAATGTACAGTCCACGGCGGATGACTGTAGAATGTGTATGGCCTTCAGCGGCTTCCAGCAAATTATTCATGATCTCTTCGAGCATGAGCTAGACGCTGACGCCGTGTCTCCTCCTCATGCTCACTTGGCCCCCACAGGGGCTCTGCCCGGGCCATCTGGCTGGCCTGGAGGATTCCATACCTGAGCCAGGTGACTCCCTTCAGGCTCAAGTCCATGCTCACATGCCAGGATGGGCTCGGGAAAGGAAACCTTTGCAGGGCTTCATCATGGGTCCCAGAACTGGGCTGGCGGGGGAGAGGTCTGGGTGCCAGTGGTATTCTGGGGAAATGCAGTCAGCTAGCTGCACAAGATCTAGGTGACCTGGACAATCCTGGAGTGTGTGCGGCTTCCATGGGACTGAAAGTGCATCTGGTTAGACTTTGTATGGTTCACAATTAGAATAATTGGCCCTCAGCTCTCACTTTCAGAATCCCTGTGTACCCACAGTTTGGTCAATTGGAGACCACCACAGCCCATGGGGCCTTTGCCAACTCCCCTCTCTCCGTGGGTCCTGGTTTTATTTTCTTTTACAAGAGGAATTAGAAAAAATTCTTTCTTCAAACAAAAAGCCCTATAGAGTGAGTAGAACACTTCAGAATCATCATTCTTTTGAGAGGGTAGGCGAGAGCAGCCCTGGCTCGACCCCCTCAACAGTATACCCCCAGCACCCCTCACAGGACTCTGTGCCCCTACAGACCTCCATCAAGCACCATGGGAGAAAGAACAGGTAGATCATGTGGTGACATTCTTATTCTTACCCCACCCTACCTTAACCCAACAAAATAAAGCTAAAATGGCACAGAACTTCCAGGGGACCCAGGAATTAGACAGAGTTGGGACAATGTCTTCAGGAGAGTATCCTCTTTTCCATGTGCGGTTGAAGCACTGGCCTATACCCCATCCTGGGTCTTCCCTGTCAGCCAAGCAGTTTCCTTAGGTCCTTGGGGGGACCCACTGCCTACCTTGAATCTTACCTGGAACAATTTGGGGTTTGTGAGTAAGATCATCTGCCTGAGCCACCCAAGCTTGGAGCAACTGAAGGGTGAGGTGAAGGTGGGGTGGCTGGGTGATGGTAGGAGTCCAGGAGAGCTAGTGTTCTCTTCAAATTCTAGGTAGGCAGGGGTCATGTCTGCTTAGCTGGTAGTGGAGGATGAATAAGTATTTGGGGAGTGAATGACGGTGTAGTGCAGGACTAGGAAGGCAGATTTCAACACAACGGAAGTGTCCAGATTGCAATAATAACGAGTCACTGTGGCTGGCAGTATGATGGCCCTGTGGTGAGGCTCAGGGGTCAAACAGTCTCTGACTGGAAGGGCCCTCTGTTTGACCCACCCTACCTGTCTGCCCCGATTGGTTCCCTTTCTGCCCCCCTCCTGGACAGAGGTCTTAGGATCCAGAGAAAGAACATGGCCCACTTCAGCAAGTTCTCCAGCAAAGTGGCTTTTTCCCTGGAAAGCTGCCTTCCTCCTGTCCAATGAGCCTGGTGAGGACCAGCCTGGGGAAATCTTAACTCGTTAATGGTGTGGAGACTGAGTGGCAGAGATGTGTGTGTCCTGGGGGGCTCAGTCTGAATGCTTCACCGCAGGTGCTCCCCCCATGATAGTCCCCCACCACTGGCCTAGTTCCCACCTTGGGTCAGTGCCACAGATCCTGTTTGTAGGCCTGGGTTGGGGAGGGAACCTGCATATTCGCTTGGCTTTTCCTGCTGGGATATCATGGCTAAATTGTGACTACACCTGGCCTCAAAGGTGTCCTTTCTGAATCCCATAAAACCAACCAGTTTCCACATTGTGACACAGACGCTGACCCACTGTGACCTCAAAGTCAGCGGGGACCCGGAAGATCTCCATGCCACCTCCTTCCACCCTCCCTACCTCAGGATGTCACTACGTCATCTTTGTAGGTGGTCATCTTCTGCTGGGATCCTGCCTGGTGTTGCCACCTTTGCGGATGGGCCACTGTCCATTGTGCTTTGAGAAGAAAGATTCCTGTCTCTCTGGTGAGGTTGCAGCTGCTGAGACCCTGGAACCTCTCTCTGACTTGTATCTGCCCGTGCTCTGGCTCTGCTCTTGCCCAGGACAGTGCCCCAGGATTGGCACGCAGCGGAAATCCCACCCAGCTCTCAGTGTTGGCTGGGACAGCATGGTTAGGGTTCCTGCCTCCTCCTCAGGGAGGGCCACAAGGCCACTAAGAGTGGGACTGTCTGCCCCAGGTACTGCTATGATGGGACCAAGAGGATCTAGCCTCTCAGGATCTCAGCAGATGGAGGGGTGTCCTGGGGTCCCCCAAGTCTGGCCCTGGAGGGGAAGAGCTGATGAGATCCCACCCACTGGGCAGCATTTCAGTTTGGGCTGGAACTCTAGAGCATCATAGTGGCTGAGAAGTGTCCCACTTAGCACTCACCTAGCTCTGTGGCTCGTGGTCTCATTTCCTCCATGAGGATGTTGGCCCTAGAAAAGCAGGTGTTGGTTCTTGGTGACAGTGGCTTGTAGCTTGCGCTCAACTGTGTGCTTTGTGGCTGACCAGCCTGGCCTTGGGCTCCACACTGGACTCCGTCACTCTGTCGGATGGGCTTACTCTCTCCCCTTGGGGCCTCAGTAGTTCATGTGGTGACACCTGGAATCTCGTGCTGAAGTTCTTCTGCAAGTGAGTGCAGTCAGGACATGTTGAAGAAGGCAGCAAGTCCTTCCTGGATGGACAGCAGCAGTATATTCTAGAAATTGCTGGTCTGAAGAGCAGCCAGTTGTGGGGGCTTGACTTTCCTCTGTGCATGTTGTGTCCCCAGTCATAGAATGAACCTCAGCATCCTTGCTGGCACTATCCCTCTAATTCTGGGGGAGCTTTTCCCTGGGAAGTGCCAGATTGGGCACCTGCTGTGCGCTTGGTCTCCAGGCTCCAGGGTCTGCTCTGGTTGGGCCCTGCAGAGCCTCCCAGCAGGCAGGCATGGCCCAGCACAATCCATTCATAGCCGTGAGTATAATGAGCAAAGACTGGGTGTCAGGGGTGTGGACCCTCTGATTGCGAAGGGGAACACACTCAGGCAAGGCTTAGTGTACAAGCCAGAGCCATGGCTCTGCCTGGCTTCCAGAAAAGTGCTTCTGAGTGAAGAAAAATTCGTCTTGCGGGGCCTAAGCTCTGGTTAAGTTGTGCCTCAGAGGATAACGCTGGGAGTGGGGAACCCACAGCCATTTGGCCCCACCTCTCTTTTGTCCCCCAGATTTCTCCCCTGGCCTCCAAGCCAACTCTAAGGGGATCTTGCAGGAATCCTGGGGCCCTTCCTCCTCGTGTTGTCAAGGCCTTCGTGTTTATGGGCACATGTTGTTGCTGACACATATTTGGATGGGTAAATGCTGCAGAGCTTCTGGAAACAGGGGCCCCTGTAGGCAGCTGTTGGTGTGTCCTTGCTGCAGCTGGGTGGGGGTGGGTGGAAGAACGTTACATCTTGGTATCACCAGGATGCCTTTTGTGGTGATGGCTTCTCAGGCGTGTGTGTGGCAGGAGTTTGCACACAGGTTCAACCTTCAGGTTTCAGGTGGTGGGAATTAGAGGTGTCCCTGCTATAGGCACAGACCAAGCCTGAGGGGTGAACTCTTCCACTGTGGGCATGCGCTTAGGCCTGTGTGGGGGAGCTGGCAGATGAGGGGGTGACGCCCATGGGGGCCTGTCACTGGGTGGTGCCATCCACCATGTCATCACATCATGAACACATGAGTCCCCAGGCTTCCGTTTGGTTCCTTGTGCCATTTGTAACCAGGTCTCTATCAAGCGTGAGATTCTGCAGAGTGTGCTCCTGGCTCAGTGGAGGTGCTCCCAGCAGAAGCAGCTTCCTGGGAGGCTCCTACTTGGGGCTTCTCTCCTGGCCACTGGCCAGCCCTGGGGCGGAGGGGAGAACCTTTTGCAGCTTGCCATCCACTCCGCCTGAAAGGATACCAGCCCGGTGAGTGAGGTCCCAGCAAATCAAGACCATGTGGTTGGCTCTTCCCTGAGATGGCCCCCGTTAAAGAAAATGAGGGGGTGGGAAACATTTTTGGCAATCAGCTCTAAAACTTCTCTCCTGTTGCCTTTCTTTTTGCTCTTCAACCCCCAAATCTGAAAGAGTTTATTTTTAAAATAGAAACAGTTCCACACGCCCATGTCTCCAGGGCCAAGGACACCTCTCCCCACTACTCAGCTCAAGGCTGAGGAGGACATATCCTGCTGTGAGGCTTGGGGTCAGAGCAGGGGGAGGAGGGGCACCATTTAGTTCAGAGGGTATGGGCACTCTCAAGTAGGGTGCTAGCTTTGGGGAAGGCACAGCGACACTGAGGGGAGGTCAAGGGAGAGGCATAAGTTTGGCTTCCATCCCTGCTCACCTGCTTTCAATTCAGCCTTCTTTCTAGGGAGGTGCCTCAGATTTGCAGACTGGCCTGGGGTTGGTTGGAAGAAGAAATTTCTAGGAGGAGACAGAAGCAAGTGCAATGCCCTCAGGCTACAGAAAGGGGAAAGGGATTCTGGGATGATGGGCGGAGGAGCCTCTCAAGACACACGAGAATTGCAGGGCCTGCGAGTCATAGGCGGAGGCTAACGGCAGGTGGAGCATGAACCACTCAGTTGGAGCATAGGGTAAAGGACTAGATAGAGCTTAGGGCCACGTTTTAACACCGTAAGTGGCTGTTTGCAAGGTGTGCACGACAGATCCAGAGCAAGGAAGGGCCCCTGAGCTGGGGAGGGGCAACAGATGGTAGGAGCCTTGTCCAAAGGTCAAGGATGCAGGTCAAGTGGATATTATGAAGCCATGGAATTAAAATTACATTAATATCAGCCGGACACAGTGGCTCATGCCTGTAAGCTTCAGCCTATGAAACGGCCGGGGCTATGGATCGCGGTTCGAGTCCCGCCTGGGGCCCGTAGCGAGACCTAGTTCCAAAAAAATAGCTGGGCGTGGTGACGCACGCCTGTATCCCAGCTACCTGGGAAGCTGAGTCTGTGGTACCCCGGGCAACATGAGCCTACGGTTCCACGGGCAAAAACAGCGAGACCTAGTCTAAAAAAAAAATTACATTAATATAATCAAATTAACATTAGTATAACCAAATTAATAGCACCTTCAACCAAAACTTGGCGCTAAAGGGAGACTTCTTGGAGAAATAATGGCACATTTATTGCCAAATAGTTCTGGAACTTGGAGTGAGTGTTGATAGTGAATAGTTATGATAATTGAAAGGATAGACAGGAAGATCATATTTGATCTTGCAAATAAGTCTTAAGGAAAATTTTGGACTTTATTTGGAATAAGGTCACCAAGATCACTATGAACACAGTTTAAACAGTTGAAGGGCATGATCCAGTTTGTGTTTTGGAAAGATTGCTCACAAGGGGAAAACACTGGAGCAGATAGGTGGTTGTGGCAAGGTGCAGGTGGATATGGCTGTGTGTAGTGAGGGGATGTGGGTGGAGAGAGGTAGACAGAAGCCTGATAGTTACATATATAGTAAAGGCTTTCTGGAGAAATGGCTAATAGAAAAGGTAAAATTGAAGTTTACCTTTTCAACTCTTACCATACTGGGGAGCTACTAAGGGTGTTTGAAACTGTCTAGGAGCCAATATGAAGAGGGTCCCACTGGCAAAAGACAGGAATATGTCAGTTTATAATAATCCTCAAATTTGGGAGCATAGGATGGGACAAACTCAGGGTCCTGAAAACTGGGCAAAAATAAGGTAAGATTGAAACATTTACCCTGCCTTTTCTCTTTCAACTATACTACCATATAATCAAATTGCAAAAGGATAGCTGTATCATTTATTGAAGTATTCTGCTAAAAATGGATATGATTACATCATGATCTAAGCTTTGAGCACCATGCCATTTATTTTTTAGGTATTCCCTGGGAGATAATTTATTCTGTTAAAAAACAAGTACTATTGAGGCAGAAACAACATTCCAAGAGAAATTTGGACAAAAGTTTCAGTATCTGAAATATGGGGTTCTGTGTTTGTCCTTATCTTTTTTGCTAACTCACCAAAAAAACTCCTGCAGAGCTGATTGATTAGTAGAGTTAGTTACACTCCAAGGCTGTGGATCATGACTTATTTCATAAACAAAAGGAGTAGAAGGTGGAGAGATTTGAATGAGCTCTTTGGGAAAATCAACAGGGTTGGGTAAGTTGGTGACCAAATTTTTATAATGAGTAAAACTAATGTTGAGTTCATTTCTCTAGCAGGGTTTAAGCACTCAGATTTTGGGATGGGGAATTAGTAAAAACAATCAGGGTTGCAACTCTGTTAGATGGATGTGGCAGGATGTCAATGGAACAAGAGTTTGATTTGACGATCTTGGTTAAAGAGGGATCATGGTGTTAAGCCATGGAATATCAGGTGAGTGGGTGAGGAAATGAAGAACAGAAGGAGGGAGGAAAGAGGGTAAGTGAGTGCTGAAGGAGCCTGTAGAGTTGAAGAACATAGAGTAGGCGGAATATAGCAACATAGCAGTACTGTATGCAAATCCCTGCAAGGATATGAAATTGTGGTTAGAAACTAGAGTGACTGAATTCTATATTTCAGAGAACAGGTGAAGATAGTTTTGAGGAGAAATCATAGGCATGCTGGCTAAGGTCAGATGAAGGCGAAGATCACTGTTGGTTGATGTTAGAAGAAAAAGGACATCATCTTTCTAAAGTCAGATGAAATATCACATAGATGTTGAGGTCAGCTTGGAACTTTGGTTGGTGGAGATAATTGTTCACTTGACACTGACATTTCTAATGAATGAGGAGACTGTCCAGGAGGTTAGTGGACAGCAGTGATTGGGAGTGAGTAGTATTGCTTGAAGGTGTGAGCCCTCAATCACCCAGGATTTGCCCAAGCAGGGTGAGGAGTGTTGCAAGAGCCTTAGATCAAGATCAAACCCACCTCTAGATCTTGAAGAGAAGCAGCTTCCTTTTGCACCAGGGGAAGTTCTATTCTTGGGGCTAGGGAACCATGTATCTTGTGACTGTTCCCAGATGACCGCAGCCTTGGTACTAGATGCACTTACTGGACAGCAAGTCCAGCCAATTGTGATCATCTGCCATGTTTTGACATCTGCCATGGATGCACTGTTCCTAGTACCTGCCTGACATCTACTCTGTGCTCTTGCCAAGGGCCAGGCCCCTAGAAGTCCCTGCATAGTGTCCTTGAAAGAAGAGGGAACACAGAATCATGATTTAAAAATAAACAGTAGAAGACAAAGTAACTTTGATTCTTGGCTTGGCTCTGCCCTTCACTGGGTTCTGCCCGAGTGATGTCATCTTCTTGAGGCCTTTGAAGTTTGGCAATAACTGGGCTTTGTCGACAGCACATTGGTCTTATTTGTAGATGACAACCTCCATTTCAACCACAGTCATGACAAACCTTGGGTGGAACCCTGCCTTTTCCCTTCCTGGTCTGTCTGCCTCTCTCTTTTGATGTCTTTTCTATCTTTTTGGGGTGAGGCATATCAATTCCACTATCAACCACAGAGAAACTTGAATGGATTTACTATTTACTGACCAATTCTTGGGGGGCAGGTGGGGTGTTGGTAAATGCACCAAAGTTCCAATGCCAAGTATACTGTATATCACTTTTCTAAAGTTAGATGAAAATATATTTGGAATCTATAAAACCCACCTCCTTTGATCCAGCAATCCTGCTTTGCAAATGTCCCCTCTAGAGGACATTGCTTCTTTTCTTAGCACCCATTGCCTGGGTATTACCTGACTGAATTTCTGTCTTCCACACCTTTGTACATCCTGGGTTGGTTGTGATACTTCTGGGTTTGCCTTGTAGTTTGATCTTATCAACTTTAATTCTGAAAACAAGCTGTATGCGAAAGCTGAACTTTATGATCAACCTATTTGTAGACTGACAACCTCTCCATGCTAATCTTGATGTTTGACCTCCATCCCTGAGCTCCAGACTTGTACACTTAGCTGCTGATTTGGTATCTCCACTTGAACAACTAATAGACATTTCATAAGGGACATGTCCAAAATTTAGATTTTTGGATTTTACACTTTTAGATTTCTTATTCCAAACACATTCTTATAATAGTGACTTCTGGTTGCTGAGCCTAAGTTCTTGATTTTTTTAAAATTTTCTCTCAGATTCCATATCTGATATATTAGTGGGTTCTGGAGCTGTTCCGAGTTCTGTTCAGAAAGCAACTAAACTTTTCTTCATCCCCTGAACTACCTACCACGTGGCTTAGTGTAATCACTGACATGTCTCACTAGAGTGTTGTCAAGTCTCTTGACTCCCAATTTCCACCATTGTCATCCTTTTCTTTATTTTCTTCAATTATATGTGATTCTTAACCTTGTATGTCTTTTAAAAAGAGATTCCTTTCAAATAGGCCAGACCACAGCACTCTCCTCAAAATTCTCCCCTGGTTTGCATAGTGTACACAGTAAGATTCTGAATTCTTGCATAAGTCAGGCTCCTGAGACATGCCATCATTTCCTTTTGCTTGACAGCACCCCAGCCTTGCTGCTCATCCTGCTGTCTCTCAAATCAACACACTCATACCTCAGGACTTTTGTACCTGCTATTCTTTTTGCTTGGAATTTTCTTCTGATTTATCTGGTGGTACACTCTCATTATCCTCAGGTCTCTGCTCAGTTATTTATTTTTGTCAAAAATGTCTTCATGAATCATCCTACTAGGCATTCTCCCTTCATTACTTTCCCTCTCTGTGTTTTGTTATTCTTCATATAATTAACCAGCACCTGATGTTATTATAGGGAATTAAAAACAAAACAAAACAAAACCTTGTTCTCCTTGACTTGGATGTAACTTCAAGAATCTAGGACTGCAACTGTTTTATCTCCAGTGTCTAGAACATGCTTGGAATGTAACAAACACTCTTTAAAATTTAATGAGCGGATTCAGAAGGTACAACCAAACACATAATATGTTTCTGATATTTATTTAAACCTTTAAAAATTTCTCTCAGCAGTGCAATATTTTAAGATTTTCATTGAGAAATTTTGTAATACTATTGTTAAATTTGTTCCTAAGTATTTTATGTTTTTGGACATCATGATAAATGAAATTGTTTTCTAAATTTTATTTTCCGATTGTTTAATGTGGGTGTATAGATGTAATGAATATTATTTTATATTGCTCTTGTACCCTGTAACTTTACTAAACTCATTTTTTTACTTCAAGCTGTTTTTGGGTCAAATCTTTGGAACTGATAATTAAACAACCATGTCCTCTATGAAAAGGGAAAACTACCCTCCCCCCCGTTTTTCCAGTCTTTATGCCTTTGATTTCTTTTCCTTGTCTTATTGCAGTGGCTATGGCCTCTAATAATATGTCAAATGGAAGTGTTGAAATCCTTGTGTTGACATCCTTGTGTTGTTACTAATCTTGGACAGAGGTGTCCAGGGTCTCATTATTAAGTATGATGCTAGCTGTATGTTATTTTTTATAGCTGCTAGTTATAGAGGGAGAGGTTTCTTTCTATTCCCCTTTTCCTGAAAGTTTTTAAACCATGTATTTTGAACTTTGAAAGATGTTTCCCCCATGTTTTGATATAATCATATAGTTTTTTTTTCTTTTATTTTGTTACTATGGTAAATTTTTTTGATTTCTGAATGCCAAACCAATCTTGCATTTCTGGAATAATCCCGCTTGTTCTTTATGAATTAACCTTTTTTTTTAAATCAATGCTTTCTAATGCTTGCTAATGTTTTGTTAAGGATTCTGCATTTGTGTTCATAGAGAAGCTATCTTGTAATTTTTTAATCTTTGTTATATAAGAGTATGTGGGACTGGGAAGTGTTCCTGTCTTTATTTTATAGAAGACTTTACATATAATTGACATCATTTCTTGCTTAAATATTTGACAGAATTTAGCAGTGAAATTATCTGAGATTCACACTTTTTCTTCTGGGAAAATTTTTTATAATTTAACTTTTTTGACAGATAGAGGGCTATTCAAATTTTCTACTTCACCAAGTGTTGATTTTGACAATTGTGTTTTTAAATCAATTTGTCCATTTCATCTACTGTAGTCAAATGCATTAATGTTCCATTGTGCATAATATTCCATTGTTATCCCTTTGCTGTCAGTAAACTATAGCAATATTTCCTCTTTTGCTTCTGATATTGGTAATTTGTATTTTCCCCCCTTGTCTTTACCCTTTTCTGTAAGGAGTTTATCAATTCCATTAATCTCAGAGGTAAATTTTTTGGCGTTTTTATTTATTTTATTTCTAGTTTTACCATCATTATTTCCATCTGTTAGCTTTGGGTTCAATTTGCTCTTAATTTTTAAGATTAAGGTGAAATATTATGGCACTAATTTTATACCTTTTCTCGCTCTCTTACATAAGCATATCATGCAATATGATTTCTTGGAAGCTCACATATGAACTGTATCTCACATATTTTGATATATTGTGTTTTCATTTTCATTCAGTTCAAAATATTTTCTAACTTTTCCCTAAGAATTCTTTGAAATTTATTTAGAATTCTGTTGTTTAATTGCCAAATATGTGAGAGCCTTTCCAGCTTTTATATTGTTGTTTATTTCTATTTTAATTTTTTTGTGATCAGAGGACATTCTATATTGTTTTAGTATTTTGAAATTTATTTAAACCTGGGATGGCACAGCATATGCATTTGAAAGGGATATATAATCTGCAGTTGAGTGTACTGTTTACTCATTAATGTTAATTTGGCCAGGCTGTTTGATAATGTCATCCAGATCTTTCATATTTGTTCTGCTTTTTGTTTAATAGTTCTATTAGTAGCTGATGGGATGGTGATAAAATCTCCAATTCTGGTTATGAATTTGTCAATTTCTTTCTTTACTTCTGTCCACAATTTATTTATGACTTTTGAAGTTTCTTATCAATTATAGGCACATTAAACTTGCTATGTGGGATTGAATTTTTTTTTCACTATAAAATATTCCTCCTTATCCTTGCTTATACTCCAGGTTCTGAATTCTACTTTATTAGATGTGTCTGCAGCTATTCTAGTTTCTTCATATGTGTTTTGTGGTTTGTCTTTTTCTTTCATTTTTATTTTTTTATAATTAAATACTTTATTTATATATAAATTTCACATTTCTGTAATCCCCAGTGTTCACCCCCAAACCTTTCTGACCGTTCCCACTCTGTCCTGCTCCCCTCCCCTGAGTTGTGTACTTCAACTTGGTTGTTAGCTTGTTTTGACTTTTTTTCATGGCTTTTTGTTTATCTTTCTCATATCCCATATAATAGTGAAACCATTTGGTGTCTGTCCTTTTCTTTTTGACTTGTTCGTTTGTCTTTTAATCTATTTGTATTGGTGTGTTTCAGATTCAGCTCCTATGAATAACATATAATTATGATTTACTTTTTAAAACCCATTCTGACTATCTTGGTCATTTAATTTTAATAGTGTTTAACTTTGTAGTGTTTAATACATTAATAATTTAATTATCACTATTGGATTTGCCATTTTGCCACTTTTTTGATATTTATTGTATCTGTTTCAAATTCTTTTCATTTCATTGTTTAGGTTAATTGAATACTTAATATTCTGTTTTGATTTCTCTGTTGGATATTTAGCTATCCACTTTGCATTATTATTTTAATGACTACTCTAAGGAATATAACTTGCATCTTTAGTTTATTACTTTATAGTTAGAGTTATTAATGTATAACTTCTTTTAAAAGACAGGCCCTTGCTCTAGTACAATTCTGTTTACCCAGCTTCCTTTGCAGATAGAACATAAGTAACATCACTTTTGCAGGGTCCTTGTGCCTCCTGACACAACAGAGTATGGATGGATACTGGTCTTGAGTGGTGATGGAGGAAATTCACTAGGTATATCAGTTGGTGATGCGATGACTTGGCTCTCTCTGTGGGATAGAGTTTCCTGGGCCACCAGTCAATAGGGTCACTGGGAAAGAAGGAAAATCATATGTTAAGTATATAAGAAATATGTAGGAAATATTTAGCAAAACAAGAAGAAATCTATATGCTCAATTCAAATGTAGCTTTTCATTTATTTTTCAGTTATTATCTATTTACTGGTTGACAAGCTCTAATTTTTTTTTCTTTTTGGTAACATACCTTCTCTGTAACAATGAGTCAAAAAACCTAGATGCAAGCTTAATACAAAATTAAGTACTGACCTCTTTTTCTGTCTTTCAAGAAAGTTAATGATTAATGTGTAATATGCAGAAAGTGTAGATTCCATGGGTGTAGTAATACTATTGACCACATGGAAACCAGAACACCCAAACAGGTCTGTTGAAGAGGCGGCAGCTTCTCCAAAGTTTGTAGTTGAGTCTGTGCCCAAAGATAATTAGGATTAATAGCCACCAAAGGTGGTTTACATATCATTCTATGACTCATTTGGACCAAATGACTATTGTACTAAGTTGATTTCACTCCTTTCAATTCCATATTTTCCTGGGCAAGGATAGAAAGTGAGGAGATAGTAATGAATGTGTTGGCTTCATTAAAAGAAGACTAACTTCTCAAACAGTTGTGTGAAGCCAGCTTTATATTAGTGTCATAAGACATTCAATTAGAATATCCATTAGGTTTATTTTAACTCAGGTCAATTTTTCACCCAATTCATGGAGCCAAAATAATAGTTTTGGAAGTCTATAATACTGTCAAAGATAAAACAGCTGAAATGTACACAATTGTAATTCGTTAAGATATTTTTAAAGAAATTGAACACTGAAGATATATATTTTGCATTTATAATGAAAATACAAATTTTGCTGAAAGACAGTTTTAGAACAAATAATACTCATACTAAATTAAGATGTTTATAGACTAAGAGTGTACTTGGAGTTTGTTGGGGACACACATAATAACCAAGTTGTTCTATCAATTGAATTAAAAGTTATAGTTATAAAAATGGAATAATTTTATATAAACTCAGAAAATTGAATTACAAAAATTGTGTGACAAAATCTATTCTCAGTAACCAAATATGACTTCAGCATGGCACAGTATGCTTTCTTCCTTTGCTGCCTGTCTTTAATCAGATTTTTAGGCATCTTTGAGCTTTTAGGGAACTATTCTGTGAATTGAGTTAAGGGACCTAAAATATGTTGTTGAGATTTTGTGTAAACAAATCCTCTAAATTTCAGTTTGTTTTGTTCAAAAGCAGCTGGAATTATTTAATCAAAATTAAATGAACGGCTTACCCAAGGACATCAGGTTTTGAACCTCTTAGTGAATTACAGTGATTGAACAGAAAGCTTTATCTCTAGCGAAGCAAGTGAGGAGCTAAAAAAAAAAAAGTGCTTAAGTTGTATACACGATTTAATCTTTAAATTCTCCAAGGGTGCCTGCAATATCTTAACTATGGGAGGAGTCTCTTGATGGTGTTCACGTGTGATTCGGTGAACTTGCATGGAGCCCTGTGATGGAATGAAACTGAATCGGCCTATGACTTTGTAGCATTTAAAACTGGTGAACCATTCCAAAGACCCATAAAGAGAGACAACTTATTTGACATATTTTGTCAAGGAAAACTACTCTAAGGCGAAAGGAAAGAATCTGTGAAAATATTTGAAGTGAAATATTTACTCTTTTCAATATGAAAAATAATTGAAATTGACAATAGCCACCATTTGAACAAATTTTCTCCAAGTTTACCGGATTCTCAGCACCAGGAGATAGAATATTTTCTTAATTAAATAATGATGGCCTGTAAGGCAGGGTCACATAAGAGTCAATAACTTCAAATTTATTCATCATAATATGCAACTCTGAAGGAAGCTGCCGACTATTTTATGGAAAATTCTGAAATGATAATATCATATTGAAGAAGTTACATTCCTCAAAAAAATTTCAATGCTTCGATATTAAACAATGGTATGTCTAAGAAATTGATTAAAATGTGTGAATTACATTACTAGAAAATTATCATGTTTACTTTAAAAAGTGTTCAGATCACCAACATACTTATTTGATTTGGTGTCTAAGATAAATATATATAAATATACTTTATAATTTTAGAAAAAGTTTTATTTTTGAAAGTAGTTTTTGAGTAGAACAATTTAATGGTCTATCAAGATCAACTTGTTAATCAATACATAAATATTTTAAAAATAGCATCATTTTTGTTACTTTCAGCTCTGTTCATTTCAGAGGTGTCCCTGATTGGGTGATATGTGATGTTCTCATCCTTGCATTATTGTTGGCACAGCTCACGAAAGTCTGACTTTTCACCTTTCAGGCTAATGGGAGTTTCAAACTCTCTGGCTCATCTATCTAATCACTCACAACTGTGCCACTTACTTTGGCCAGTGAAATATGAGCAGAAGTGCAGTGTGATAGTCTAAAAAACTAACACAAGATTCATCTTCTTTCTTCTGTTGTAGTGATCATGGAAGTAAAAGTGAAATAGGAGCTCCTGTCGGCAGCAGCCTGAATGATGATGCCCTCCTAGCCATGCCATGTGGGAAATAAGTGATAGTTTGAGAAATGAGCACTGTTGTGTTTTTCTAGATGTAGATCATTGTGGGATTAAGCCACTGGGATAATTCATTATCAGAGCAAAATTTAACTTGCCCTAATTGATTAAGCTATTAAAAAGTTAACCTATTGATGGATCAGTTGGGATCTAGAACTTGGGGTAGTTTATAAACAGAAGGATAAAATAAAAAGAGAGGACTGAGGCAAAAGGAAAATGAAATGTGAAAATAAAGTGAAATAGGAAGTAAGATTAATTCCTAAAACGCATTTCTGTGTATTTTCTAGTAGTAGGCCAGCATGTAGTCGATTGCCAAGGTAAACAGGGGAACATCTAACCAATAACAATATTTGTAAAGGTAGCAACCAATTTTATATCACACATACAGGTATATATTTGTATATATGTGTATATATGTGATGCTCATACATTTATGGCATAGATTTGTGTACATATGTATATGTATGTGTGTATAATAATTAGGAAAAATATTGGACAAGATGGATCATTGCCAAATATTGGCCATTTTTCCTTCCATAGATAAATCATCATGATTCACATGGCTCTTTCTTATTTCAGTTCTCTATGCAGGCAGAGGATATAATGGTGTTAAATTCAGAACTTGGGCGCATTGGTGTCAAAGATGATAGGCAAAATAGCTTGGATTCATGGCTTTTGACACCTGGTCTTTCTTGATAACCTGAAATTTCTTGACTGTTCAACACAAATGCATACCCTTTGGTCAGTCCTTTAAGAAAAATTTCTCTTATCTTTAGATTCTTTTTCATGAAACTCATATAGGAGGGCTATGTTTTCTGGCAGTGTCCTAGAACAGAATTAGGCCTGTCTCCCACCCTTCATTAGCTTCCATTCCAATAACAGGATGAGACACATAAACATACCCATAGAGTACAATAAATGACATATGCAAAGATCTGTGTAAATAGTGGATCTTGGGATCTCCTGGGAAGGGTAGAATGTTAACCAAGCTGAGCCCAGAGGGACATGATTGGCATCAGTAGTCTACCCCACTGCAGCTGTTTATGATGTCTGCCTGGTTGACCTCTGTGTCTTTGAACAGCTGTGTCCAAGGATCTTCGAGAGACCTGAAGGAAGGACATGCTATGCTGGATGGAGCCACGGTGCTGACCCAGCTGGCCGTGCCCATGAGCCACAGAGTGCGGAGTGAGCTCAGACAGGGAACCTTGGCCAGCACTGGATGAGGCCTGTGAACTCATGACCCAAAGACTGGAATGTTTGCAAGAGTCTATTTTTGTTTCAGATAAAACTGGAAACCAAACCACTGGGGGAGCCAGCCTCCTGGAGATTAATGGTGAAGGAGTGGGCTGAATAAAGCTCACCAGGGGAGCATGTGGGGCTCTGAATAGACTGATAGATTTCCCTGCAAAGCAGAGGCTGGACCATGGAGAATAGGAAAGAAAAATCTAGTCAGTCAAGACAAGATTGCAGAGGCTGGGCTCCTTTGGCAAAGAGGCCATTAGCCATCTGTCTGCGGTTCCCCACCTGTCCCAAGCATCCAGCTGGTGTCTGGACCTGTTCTGGGTTAGGAGGTGAAGTAGGGGAAGGTAGAGTCCTTGTTTCTGACTCAGAGAAAACCCACAGGGGGACAAAACTGAGGCATGAATCTGACCCATGTTAGATGTCCCACACCTTCCTCTGTTGTGAGCCTATTAATCCAGGGCAGAGCTTCTTCCCCTTGCAGAGCCTTTGACTCACCAGAGTCAGCTATTTTCTCCTGACATGTGGGCCAGGACACTAAAGGACCTTGCTGACAGTCATCTTGCTGTTAAGAGGCAGATTTGACTTCAGATTGTGCTCACCTTCGGCAAGGGTAGTGCTCGCTCCTCCCACTTCCAGAGTTAAGGAATCTGAGTACTGGTGTGTTGGCCTTCCCTCTCTGACCATTCCTTCCCCAGATCCCTTTCCTTGTCTCTTCCTGGCCCTGTGGCTACTTGGTCCTGCAGCCAGCACAGTTTTTCCTCAAGCCTGGAGGTTCCCTAGGCTACCAGCAAAGTGCCCTGTCCTTTTCTGGGGAAAAAAATCTAGCCTCCCTGCACTGTAAACGCTGAGTCTGTCTTCACCCGAGAAGGAGGAGGTCAGCTGCTTGTCCCTGATGAGTGGCCACGTGGGGATGTGTTTCCTGCTTGACTGCCAGAGTCTGTCTGAGTATCTAGATGTGAGAAGACTTGTGTGTGTGTGGGGGTTGGTGGTGGGTCGAGTGGGGGTGGGGAGGGGAAGTGCTGGCACATTCATGACCTCAGAGGAAGCAGTCAGGGATCTGGCTGGGTTGGGAACCAGGGAACCCCTCGGTCTGTGAACCTCAGGGTGGCATCTGGCCTCCGGAGTGAACCTGGGGAGTGGGCGGGTGCAGAGTTGATATTCCGACTTGCAGAGAGAAATCTTGTTTCAGGACCTGGGCCAGAGTATGAAACATGAGGACCCTGCCTTTAAGGCTCAGACCCTGACTTCAGTGTACTTCTGCTGGGACTCCAGAAGTGGCTTCCCTGCTGCTAATTCACAGAGAAGCTTTCAAGATATTCCTTGTGCAAGTTGAAATTGAGAGGGTTTAGCACAAGGTTGTCTTTGGTTTCATGTCTGCTTTGTCTCTCCACGTGGCCATCACACTGGAGCTGCCTTAGAGCTTTGTGCATTCTAGTGCTCACTGAAAGATGTTTTGAGAGAAGTGGGATGCTAGATAGGCAGTCATCTCTAGGTTCCTGGGCGATCCCAGTCCTGGGCAGTTGCTTCCCAGCTCCTGCTGCGTTTGCTTGCTCTTTCATTCCACAAACCCACAGTGAGCCAGCCAGCTTGGGGCTGGGAAGTCTGCTGTTCATCATTCAGAAATGATTCTCCTGAGATGCCTAAGGCTGGTAGGTGAGATGTGATTTGTTTGTAAAATGGTCCCCAGGACTCCCATGTACCCTGCAAGGGAGGAAGTAGTCTGTGTTAAGGTGACTTTTGGTTGGGAATTTAGAAAAGGCTTCCTGGAACAGGTGCTTTGATGGCCAAATTTAGGTGTCCACTTGGTCAGACAGACCATGGTGCCCAGGTATCATTTAAGATATTTCTGTGGAGATATTTCTTTGAGATTTCTCCATGGACTGGGTGCCAAGCAGCCTGCTCTCCATGATGGGGGCGGGCCTGCTCTGGTCAGTAAGGCCCACCCTCTCCACAGCAAAAAGGACTCCTTCCAGCAGATGATCTTGGCGACAAACTGCAGCTATTCCCTGGGAAGCCATCTGTTGGCCTGTCCTGTAGATTGGACTTGCCAGGCCCCTGCACTTCTGTGAGCCAGTTCCCTAACGCCAGAGTCTCTCCATATTTACAAGTCTACTGGTTCTGCTGCTCTCAAGAGCATTCACCCTACACAGGTGTCAATTCCAAGGCATGTTGGGAGAATCTTTGCAACTTTATTTGAATTCTTGAGCTGTATAAGCGAATATAACTCATTTTTCATTATTGGGCTTTTATAGACTCAATTTGGGGTCAATGAATGCTCAAGAGAAGAGTGGAAAGTGATCATCAGAGGTAAAAGCTGTTCTCTTGGGAAGACTGTTGGAAGAAAGCCTGAGAAACTGCAGAGAAAATTAGAAAAGCTGAATTCAACTGGGCAGGTGGCAGCGGCTATGAGGGCTCTAGAAAGCAAGAGCTTCCTAATTCTGCAATTCAGCATATTTTGAGATATCCACGTTGATTCATTTTTCGTTTTGCTCTTCTAAAGTATGTAATGCTGTCCTTTTGAGCATGCAATTAAAAAAAAAATCTCTTTGCCCAGGCTCCTAATTTTATTGCTAGCTTTTCAGTAGAAAAACCATAGCAGAGCATGAAAAGTTTATTCATTTTTTGCTCTCCTGAATGGGTAGAAGGGTGCTGGGGGGGGGGTGGCATTTTCCTGCCCAGATCATCCTTTGTGGTTTTTGGTGGTCCCTAGTCACTATCCTGCTCTCTGAAAGTTGAAGACATACCTGATTGTTACTAGTAGTCTCCCCAAGACCTGACTCCTCTTAGCCCTCCTATCCAACCCTCTGCTGGAACAATTCCTTCTTGCTTTATGGTCAGGGTCTTCAAGTGACTACATGAGGCCCGCTCCCTCATTTATTTTTTATTCCAGGTCTGCTGTTTTAACTCTAACCTCATATTTGTAGGAAATTAACCTCCTAATTGATACACCTAGGGCAATTGCTGTTTTCTTGATTGGCTCTTAACAGATCCAACTTTTTGATACCACAAGAGTTTCCAGCTACTAGGCCAGCTTACAGGTAGGAAGATGCTTTGGTGGTCTATGCAGGTTAGGTTTGGAGCTAGTGATCATTTCATCGTCCATATATAAAGTGGAATACTAATAAGACGTGGCCTGCACTGGCAAGAAGGTTTTTAAGTAATTACCCAGAGTTGCTGGGAATTAAAGTGCTAATGAGGGCAAGTTTCCAGCAGATCAAATGGCCACTGCTGCAGAACATGCTTGGGGAAATGTGGAGTGTGAAGATGCCTGGGGCTTGGGGCAGTTTCCAATTACACCAGGTGAAGAATGTCTGAGGGTTTCCTCTTCTCAACTCAAGTCATGGTCAGAGAATAGATGTGCTTCTGTGAATGCCTTAAACCAGTGTGCCTGAATTGCCTTATAGCATAATGTCTCCTAAGGCTTCATGGTGGGGTTGTAAATAGCACAGTAGACTTCACTGCTGCACTGGGTTTCTTATGGGAAAATGAGAACAGTGTTCAGGAAAGAGAGAGACCTGAGAATTGTGGTAGGGGAGCAATTGGGCAGATCCAGCTAACTCAGCGTGGCTTGACCCATGCCCCAAATATCCCTGTGCTGACTGCTGCTAGAAACAACCTTCTCCAATGCTGTCTGAGGGGATTCTTTCCACTTGATTGAAAACCATGTGATGCTAAATCTTTGTGGGACAAATTTTCACCACCCCTCATTGCCCTCCATGATCTCTAGATCCGTAATTATGGTAGAGCCTGGCGGGATGAGAATGAAGTGCCAGGCAGGAGTAGAGAGCATTCCAGAAGTATTACAAGGTGACAGACTAGGGAGGATGCTATGGAATGTTCGATTGGGCCAAATTTATCAAGATGCATGTGCTCACCAGAGCTTTCTGATTTGACGCGTCAGCTGGAGCAGCTTGGAGTGAGTCCAGCAGTGTGCTTTCTTTCTGAGTGAAAACTGGACTCAGCGGTGGCTTGCACTAAGTGAAGCTGAGAAGTCTGAACTTCCTTGGTCAGTGCAGACGAAGGAATTCAAAGACTTCAAGAGACTGGAATGTTGGAGTGGCTTTATCACGTGCAACTCACCCACACATCCTCTTACTAGAGTGGTCACCCACATGTCACTCTTTTTTGTTAAGTTGTTGACAAGTACATTGGTGACAGAAGTAGCATGTCCTTGAAAAGCTTTATAGTGGCTATTTTCTGTGGGCAAGGATTGATGGGGGTAGAGATGGCCATTGCCAGAGTTTTCTAGATGTCGTTGGAGAGATGATGGGATTTCAGAGTGTCAAAGGTCGGTATTTAACCCCCCAAACAAGGCGATCATGGTTCATGAAACACACATCAGGACCAGAGTGAAATCAGTATCCTACTGTTGTCTGGTTCATCATGGTAGCTCTGGGAGTATCTAGATGATTGGTCAGTGAAAGCTTTACTTGATCTGTGTAATTGGAAGAGATTTTGGATCCAGCGAACAGATGGAAAACCCTAATCTCTCTCTCAGTTACCAGGTCTGTGGGAATGCTACTGTCTACATGGTAATGATATAACTTGGCACCATCCTCCCACATGAAAGTGTCACCCTTAACCTGCAGGGGGATATGGGTAGATAACTTATTTTGGATTTGTAAAGACAATTCTTTAGGGTGTTGTTTAACTTCATAGAGCTCATTCTGGGCACATGAAAGTCCTTCCTGATGCTCTAGGCTTAAACTTTGATGCAGCCATATATACATCAGGTTCATTATTAACTGCTAAAGGGACTTGGTGGCCCTCTCACTGACGGGTTAATAGCTCTTAATAAGATCCCTTCGGGACTTCGGGACTTTATTAAAAACAACGAATACATTCGCAAAAGAAAGGAATGAGTGCTTACTTACACAACATTTATATTCAATACCTGGAGGCTTATGGACCCTGTGGAAGTTCTCAGTTAAAGGCATCAGATATATACCAACAATCCAGTGATTTAATAAAACAAGGAACAAATATTACAAACAGACAGAAAAGGAGATCCATACAGTTACAAAAATGCAAAAGAATTCTCACACTCACAAAAAAAAAAAGGAGTAATACAGATCATATTGTGATATTATTTTTCACCAGCATTTGGCAATGATCAAAATGTTGTATTATAAACTATTTTGTTCCAAGACTTGTCCAAATGTTACAGCTGGAGAGTGGTGGAGCACTCTGAATCTGAAACCTCTGATTTCCAATGCCCTTTGCCTCCTCCTTTTCAGCGGTGTGACCCTCATGAGAGATGCTTGTGTAGTTGATTGATTTTGTAGCCTCATTGGTCATACCTTGCTCTGGGTCTTTCTTGAGAAGATCCAGTGGAGTAGTAATAGTATCTCATGGGCGGGAAAAAGTGAAGCTATTTATGTCCTGTGAGCAGTTCTGGTCACCTTTGTCTTCCAAAGGGAGCCAGGATCATCTGCTTGCCAATTCTAGGCCCTTGACTTATGACCAGTGGCTTGTTTGGGTCTGTATACCTTGGGAGGATGTGCTGGGGTGACTTTCAGCCCACGAGGTTTGTGGGTTTAAGGGAGGGGAATCTAGTAACCATTTCCTCAGGCTCCAGAGTTCTCCTGGTTCTTCAGCTGTGAACTTATGAGGGGCAAGGTCAAATACAGAGGAGTCAGAAAAGTAGTGGTCTTGGCCTCTGTCCACAGTTTGTGGTGGCAAGCCAGGTTCAGCATAGACACCTGAGGACAGAAAGAGGGTAGGAGAGAGGGCAGGGAGGAGGAAGGGCAGATAAGAGAGAGGAGGAGGAGGAGAAGGAAGAGGAGGACAGAGAGGGAAAAAGATTACATATTTTTGTGTAAAAAGGGGGGGGAATCTCCTGTGACACTACTCTTCTTCTGGATTAGGGCAGAGATAGCATTCTCCCTACTCCCTCCAGCACAAAATGGGATGTGTAATCATTTCACCGTGGGTACAGGATTTCTGGTTACATAATGGCTGAAAGCAGATAAAGATCCAGCCAAGAGAACAGCAAACCATGGCCATGATGCTCATAAAGTCCTTAGCCAGCCTCGGGGCTTGGCTGCCAACCTGCCCCGGGGTGATAGCAGTGGACAGCGCCAGGCTCATGGACCCCTCCAAGAGCCCTGAGGAGGAGGCAGTGGAGGAGGGGGCCAGCAAGGAAGGCCAGCCCTGGACTGCCAAGAACAGCAGGTTGCAATGCTTGATGTCCACACTCATGCCAGTGCACTTAGGGACTGTTGTTATTTTTATGAGAAAAATGCAGAAAGGCTAATCTGTCTATTTATGTCTGTCTGGAACCATGTAATTACCACAGGGATGGCCTGTGCCAGCATCTAGTCGTGGCTCTTCCTCTCCCATGATGTCTTCAGGAGACTGGGCCTGGTGCCGCAGTGCAGATCTGCTGAGGAGTCTGCCAAGGATTTTGGGTACTAATGGGATGGACAGACAGACAGACAGAGGAAAGGAGACCTGGGAAAATCAAGATAGCTGGGTCAGACACTTTTGTTCATTTTAGTTTTGGCAAATGGTATTTAGAATATTTACGTGGAGTCTATGATGCTAGTGAAATAGAGATCTTTTCCAAGAATTCTTATCATGTAAGATAGCATCCGTCATCTGTCTTTCTGTCCAGCCATTCCTTTGCCTGTCTGTCCATCTGCCAACCCACTACTCTTTCATTCATCCACCTACCTCTCCTTCTTTCCTCCCTCCTTCCCTCCCTCCCTTCCTCCCTCCCTCCCTCCTTCCTTTCCTCCCTTCCTTCCTTCTTTCCTTCCTTACATCAATATTACCAGTCATGTCATGCCAATCATTTTGCTGGGATCTAGAGGTACAGAGAAAAATGACATGATCTTTTAACTTGAAAGACTTAGCTGTGGGAGGAGATAGAAATAGCAACCACTAAACACAGAGAAATGTCACTATAGCAGACTGTCCATAGATTCAGTGGGTGAAGGAAGAAGGCTGGGCATTTAGGAAAAACTTCAGCAAGTTGTAACTGTTGGACTGGTGTCTAGAAGCTGAGGGCTGATTGCTTGGTAAGTCCAGAAAGCATATGCAACCTCACCATGACCCTGGAGGATATCCCAGGTAGGATATTTTCTTAAATTTTGGTCAAAATAGGTATGGGTGATCCTTAGCCTGGTATAAGGTACTCTTAGTGACCTGACCTAACTGTTCTGTCACCTGCTGCTTCTCCTGACACTAGGTTATGTCATACTTTTCCCTGAACATGTCCAGCACTTCCTGTTGCCTTATGATGACCTGGTTAGTCTCCTTGAGTAGACCTTTACCTGCATGGGTTCTGCTTGGTCTCTAGGCTATTATCACCTGAGTACTCAGTGATAGGTGAATTAATTGAATTCATGAATTCATAAATGTGTGTGAGTATCAGGGACACCCTTCTGGGGGCCATAATGTGTATACCAAGGAGTTGTGTGCGTTGGGGCCACTGGGAGTAGGTGAGAGTTGGGAAGGGGTAGTATTTGGAATGGTATGCATGCCAGACCCACTTTATACCTTAGTTCTGAGGCTCCTCTACCCAGTTGAGGACTTATTTGTATAGGAAGGTAGGCATGGAAAAGTGATGTGAATTCCTGCCTTCTACATACTAGGGGTTTCAGATTTGCAGTTCTGAACATGCCCAAGGTTTGGAGGAGTTGCTTTTCCACAGAGCTGCTCAATGAGCTACTGGAAGTAGGTGCTGCTAGTTCTGAGGGGTCTTTCAAATGGACTGAGCTCTTCTTTGGGAGCAGGGGACCTGTATCCAGGAGGTGATGGGCATTGGTTCTGGAGGGCAGTTAGCTCTGACCAGCTGGGCTGCCACCACCAGTCCTGGGCTGACCCCTCCCAGTCCACCACAGCTTCCTGTACAAGGTGGCAGAGCCTGGGTGGCATGGAACTGCCCATGTGGTAACTGAGTTCAGCTATTCAGGCCACATGACTTGTGTCCAAAGTGATGTTCCAAACTAGGGCTTGATACCGGGCTCTCTCACACTGAACTCTGCCCAAATGGCCTGAGGTTGCCTGGAGACCTTGCTGGGGTCCATCTTAACCCAAATGTGGGCATCCTGGGGTCTGAGGCCCTGGCATTAGTCCCTCACATGCGGGAGGGAGCTGGAGCTGAGGATGGTGGAGGCAGGAGGAGAAGATGTGGCAGCTTGGATTTCCCTTGTACTCTCACCCTTATCTTGCTCTTGTCAGAGGTGACCTGGTGAGTGACTTCATTCTGAGTGGAGGTGGTTAGTATGGATGGAGAGTGGAGTTGGGGCCGGGAAAGTGTCTGGCATGGTGGGCACAGATGAATAAAAATTGTGTGGACTGGGCGAATGAGCTTGACCTTCTGGTCTCCTGAGGTTTGGGATCTGACCATCTTTCTATTCATAGGCAACAGGCTTTTGTGCCCATTGCAGGTCAGACCTCCCACCCAGGCTTTGGAGTATTTGTTGCTGCAGTCTTCACAATGGGGTTGGGAATCAAAGTGGCTCCTAATTTTTAGAAGAAGAAACTGAGGCTCAGAGCTGCACCACCAGGACTCTGACCCCATCTGTGGGACTCAGCCTTGGCCTGAGCTGGGTGTTTGGCCCATCAAGGTAGTGGGCTCAGCCCTGCTCCTGCCCCGTGGCTCCTGGCCACTGTGGAAGTGCTGCCTGCTCCTGCGTATCCTCCCAGACTCTGGGAGCATCCTCCCAGTGCAGGCTGCCAGAGCTCACTCCTAGTCAGTGTTCAGACTTTCTGGGTCAGGAAAGATGAGAGGTGGTCCAGAAAAGCGGCATGAGTCTCACCTTTTATCTGGGATTTTCACGCTTGTCTGCCACCTATGGTCTCTCTGGCAGGTCTACACTGGGCACTCAGCCACCTCAGTTTTCCCATATGTTAAGTGGAAAATCTTCCAAAAGGGGTTGTTTTCAAGCTTCTGTAGTGGCAGGCAGCTGGTGTTTGGTGGCATCTCATGCTCTTGTTGCTCTCATTTTCTGGAGCACTTGCTTGGCCTGCGAAGGGGAATCTGGTCAGATGATAAGTCACCTTTCCTGGTGAGCCCCCATCTTTCCTCCCTGTGGCCACTCCTGCTCACTGTTCATGTTTCTGGGGGAAGGTACCTGTAAGTGCCACTGGGGCCTCATGAGGCATCAACTGGAGGCATGCTTGGAACAACTGTGTGTTGTCTGCAAGAAGAGAGGGAGGTTCCCCCCAAACTCCCTGGAGACTCTTCTGAAGGTGGGGATTGTTATTCACGATGCATCTTTTTTTCCTTTTGGAGAGGAAAAGAACACCGCTGGGCCAGGGCGCTGCCGGGGCAGGCAGAGATTTATTGTCCTCTCTGGCTTTAGCTTCCTCTGTCCTTGTGATGCCCGGAGGACATGGGGCTGCTGTGTGTGCACAGCTGGTGGTTTTGGAAAGGAGTGAGGGGACCCTCACAGCTCCAGAGCAGGCATGGTGGGGTGTTGGGGACCCTCTTTGCCCTGGCTCTGTCTAAATATCTACCGAGCTTAGCTGACCTGGCCCTCAGTATCCGCTGTTGTGTCTTGCGTGACTCACTTGCACTGAACTCCCCTGGAAATTCTGCATGAAGTGGGTTCCAGGGACATTTTCAGTTTTATTTCCAGTGGTAAAACATTTGATGTTTGTCTTTTGGTTGCCTCAAATTCCTGACTCCTGGGGAAACTGCATTGTGTTTGGGGGGGTGGGGGGTGGGATGCTGGACTGGACAGTGCTCCTCACTCCCTTCCTGAACTCCCAGAAGCCCCCTGATAGAGATTCCTGAGGGTCAGCAGGTCTCGTTCATCTCACCATCCCAGTACTGGTGGTACTTTGGGAATCGGTAGAACTTCACAGAGAAAGGCCAGACACAGCCCAGTGAGCACCAGGACTGCTCCCTTCTCCCTGGGACTCGGTAGGATAAAGGAGGACCCAGGACGAGCAGGGTGGGGGCAGCAGGGAGAGAAGATGCTGTGGTGTGAAGAGGACCAAAGAGGAAGACATCTGGATGCCCTGTTGCTTGTCCCTGGAGTACTGGCCAGCTTTTTGCTTCCTTTTCTTGCTTGGGTCCCTCAACTTGGCAGAGGGGGCTGGCCGGTGGGCACTGGGGTTCCTGCTGGCCTCCTGCTGGGAGTCTGCTCTAGAGTTCTTTCTTCCCTTCTTTGACTCTTCCATGATCCCTCAAGGCATCTGGGCTTCTCAGCAGCCTTAATCTGAGTCCTCGGCAGGCACTGCCTCCTGCAGTAAAGGTCCCATATGGTCAGATCTTCCCTCCTATTTAAAAAAATTTTTTTAATATATATTTTCTTATTTTTTTCTATTTATTTATTTTTTATTTATATATATTTCACATCATTTCAGTCCCTGGGGGTCACCTACCACCTCCCCTCTCCGCCTGCTCCAGCTTTATTGAATAAGTTTTGTTTACATTTGTCTTAGGGTGTTCCTTCCCCTTCTCCCACCCCACCCCCCTGGTCTCGCCATCTTTTCTTTCACTGCCAGATATTGTTCAAGTTTTAGTACCTTGGATTCTTCCTCTTCTTTCCTGGAGCCATGCCTGCTTGTCCGGTGTGGACGTGGTTTCCTGGGTCACAGTGGTCTGTGCTTAGTTTTCCAAGTGTCTTTTTCCTGCGGGCCGCCAGTTCACACATGATTGTGTCCTTTCAGTGCCTCCTCCTCTTTGGTCGCCTGCTCCGACCTAGCTTCTGTCATTTTGCTCCTTCTTCGTTTTGTAGATCTGGTCACGGGTGCAGGGACCGTTTCTCCCAGCCGATGTTTGTGCGCAAAGCTTCTTAATTGGGATAGGCACTAGTGGATGGTTGGTCTGTTTCCTCATGGGGCCACTGCCCGTCTCTGTGGCTTTCTTCTAGTGTCGTGGTTATCACGTTCACCTAACACTGAGATCTTCCCCATTAGAGTCTTCTTTCCTCCAACTCTTTTTGCTAGTGTGGCCCTATGGAGAGGGGGTAGGAGCATGAGGTTAGAGTTGGGTGGGCCAGGGCTTCCAGAAACAGTGGGTGTGGCAGCTGCTTACAATGTGGGTGAGTCCGCAGCCATCAAGCTTTACTTTCTCCTGGGCAGATGGACCCAAAGGTGGCACTGGTGCTTCTCTCAGGCTCTGAATGAGAAGTTGCCGGTCCAGTTCCTGTTTCCAGGGTGACTGCCTTGATGTTGGGGGGTAGGCGAGGCAAGGTGTCTGCCTCTGGGCTTCTCCCAGGCTTGGGAACTGTTTTTGTAGGCCAGGGGCAAATGACAACCTGTGAGCTGGCTGGGGGCTGCCCAGACCCACAAGGCTGTGTCCGCTCTGGCCTAGGCCTGGGAGGCTGACTTCCTGTTGCCATAAAGCCTTCTGCAAAGTAGGGTTAGCAGATCGGGCTGCAACCTCAGCTTCCCACCTTCTTTGTTATTTGGCTAATTCTCTCACTTCTACTTCCCCTTCATCTGGCCCCATGAATGGGCGACGGCCAGCCCAGGGCAGGGGCTGAAACAGGAGACCTCAGAGGCCAGTGTGGGGAAACAGAAACTCCCCTGAGCCCCAGATTATTTGTCCTTCCCTTTATCCACAGTGCTGAGGCCCAGGGAGGCTGAGACCCCTGGACACTAGGCCCTAGGTGAGGTGGCATGGGGTGTGTCTCCATTTGTTTCAAAACTGGGGCACAGAGTCTGGTTTCACACTTGACTTCTCTTCCCCCAGAACTTCCTTTCTGATCCTTGACTCTTTCTCATTCTGGTGAGTGTTTGTCCCTGCGGTGGCATCATTTCACCAGTTTTTCCAGATCAGGAAAGATAAACTCAGTTCCTAAGTTGTTTGAAATTGAAATTGTGGTAGGACCTGTGTGACCAAAGTCAGCCTTGCCCGCTCCAGCTGCGTCCTGCCCCATCTAGGTGCCACCTTGTCTCAGGCTTGGAACCTGCATTGATTTAAGAACGTCTCCTCTGACCTCTCAGAGTGCTCCTTCTTTCTTGGAACCTAGGTCTTTGGTCAGCAAGCATCGCCCTGTGCTCCTTCTTCTCGGGAAGCTCCTGTTAATATGCTCTGCGTTTTGTATCAGAACCTCTTTTGCAAACGGTGTTGTTGGTAATTCTTAGGAACAGCTGTTATTTTTGGAGGCTGACACCTACCAAGACCAGCTTAACACCAGAGGTTTTTTTCCCCCCTTTCAACTTTCCTCATATTATTGTAGAAATTACAGAAAAATATTTGGCTCGTCATCTTCAACAATATATATGGCTGATTCCCTGTCATTGTGTTAATCCTAGAAAAATAAACCTTTTGGCATCTTGCAGATTTTCCCTGGGTGGAGGGGAATGGGGTTCCCGTGGATATTGGAAGGTAGTGAGTGTCTTTCTCCAGCGCATCATGCCTGGGAAGATGCAGGCGTGATTAATGGACCAGGTCAGTGTGGTCTGTGGCCGCGTCTCAGCTGGGGCTGAGTGTCAGGGGCGTGGGAGCTGTGTCCTGTCCTCAGGGGTCAGGGCCAGGCCAGCTGAGGGCCCTGACTCATAGCTGGAATGGCTACCTGCCAGGACTGGGGATGCAGCGGGACTGCTTGGGGTAGGGGAAGAGGCCTCCGACAGAGAAGACACAGAGGATATTGGTGAGAGCGAGATCCCTGCCTGTGTGTTCCACCTGTTCTGGAACACACTAGAGGTGATTTCTTTTAAGTGTTGAGATCACCTCTCATTCCTTCTTCCATGGGAGTCTGTGAGATAAGCAAGATGTGACTGTGTCCACTTTAGGGAAAAGGAAATGGAGGCCCTGGCAGGCAGATGACTTGCCTAAGACCCTATAGGAACTGAGAGAACAATGAGAGACTTGAATGGAGGTCTCACAACTCAGGGGGCACATGGTCCCCTTCTCCTAGGGTACACCCCTCCTCTGTGACTAATCATGCCTCCCCTGATATTCCCATCCATTTACTCTACCCCTGGAGGCTCCAGAACAGTCGTGTCCGTGTCCTGGTTTGGGGCCTCTCCTGGCAGGTTTGGCTCTCCGTTCAACATTACTCCTGCCCACTAAGTACCTGCTATCTCCCTCCAGTGGCAGATGTCCCCCCCCCCCCCCGAGTCCGCCCATCACCAGTTCCAGGGGACTTGGTGGGTGCTTGGTCCCCGCAGCCGAAGTCCAATGTCCCCTGGGGCAGCAGGAAACATAACTCCTATTTCCTGGCTCTGGGGTTTGTGCCTTTGAAGGCAAAATTGCTGTTTTCCTCCTTGGGAATCATCTGAACCAAAGCTGTATTTCAGTTTATTGACTTGGCTGGAACATTCGACCACAGGTGGGGAAAACACAGCCTTCCCAGCTCAGGGCCTGTTCCTCTGGGAGAATGGGGAAGGAAAAGCCGTCTGTCTTTCCATGGCCACTGTCCCTCTGCCATGAAGGGGGACTGTGCCAGGTCTGAAAGCTGAACCAGACTTTCCTTGGAGCCATTTTCAGCTCAAACAGCAAGAGTTTCCTTCAACTGGTGCTAATATTCCTTGGAATTTACAGTCTGGGATGTTCCCCAGACAGCCTCTCGCAGGATCTCTACATGTGATCGCTGCGTTTCCAGGGGTGTGGGGCCAGCCAGGGGAGAGGGCGGCCTGTGGGCTTCCTCTGACAGCACCTGTGGGGTGCGCAGGGGTTGGAGCTGTGTGATCACAGCACTCAGCAAGTTTCAAATTTTGACCCTGGCTTTCAAATTTAATTGTGTGTTCTGTAATTATGTATTTGTGGCTGCAGGCAGAGCTCACTATTGAGTTAAAAGGAGGCTTGGTGGTTGGTAATGAAAAATGCTCTGGGAACATCTATTTGTTGGTGATCTAGCTCTCTGCCACTTATCTATGAATTTATTTGCTCTATCTCACCCTTCTTTTTTTTGTTCTTCCTTTTATCTACCTATAAATTGTCCATCCATTCATTTATCTACACTTTCCCCTCCCTCCTCTCCTTCTTCCATCCCTCCCTTCCTCCTTCTCTTCCCCTCCCTTTCTCCTTCTTTCCCGCCCTCTCCCTTCTTTTCCTCCCATTTTTGCATTTTGAGAGTTATTTCTATTTGCTAGACACAGATACACATGGCGTTGTATTATCCATGAGCTGCTTGAGAGTAAGAAGTGGTCTTGGTTGTTTTTCTCTCCTGTCAGGAATAAGCCTAAACAAGCTAAAAGGATGTCAGCTCTATTGGTGACAGAATATGGTAGAATCCATGAAGATTTTACACTTTAACTACAAATCATACTCTGTGAAGTTGTTTGTGGGCTCACCCCTTTCCCTGGCTTGTACAGTAGTGAGTAGATGTAAGCACTATAGATCCATGGAAGGCTCCGGGTTCTTAGTCTCGGACTTTAGACTTCAAGGAACTTTCTGCTAGGGGATTGAGGCTGTGATAGACAGGGAGATGAACACTTCTAGATTATGTCCAGTAATTTAAATGAGCAGCAAATGCACCCAGAGCTGCATGTAAAATGTTCAGGCTTTGATGGTGATAAAAATTAATGAAAAGCCACAGAGGCGGCTCTTCATCTACTCAAGACAGCACCTCCTCCATGAGGCACTCTGAATTGGGACCTTGTCAGGGAGCCGGTGGAGGAAACCAAGGAGGACCTAACAAAGGGACTATGTCCAAAGTGTGCAAAGGATGAGGGCCATGAAAGCAATGGGGCAGCCACCAGAGCAAGCAGTAGTGAGGAGTCAGAGAGGGTGGAGCTATAGCCAAAGCAGTAAGTATAGTCATAGCCAGGAAGCAGGCAGCCCGAGACAGGTGGGGAGCTAGTAGAAGGTATGGTAATGGGGGTAGTGATGAGTATACTCACCTTATCTCTTACCCTCTGCTCTAGTTCTAGCACCTGTCACTGGTTAAATCCAATTACTCATTGCCAGAGGGTGAGGGAGCTGATTTTTGCCACCCCAGACCAAACTTCAGGGCACAGAGCAAGATGGAAAGTGGGTTGGAGGAGCAGGATGTCAGCATGGGCCTCCAGGGTGGCATGTTGGGGTGCCCATCTGCAGATGAGCAAGCAGGCCCCTGAGGACCACTATGCATCTGCAGGGGACTTTACTTGCAAGGCTTTCCTCTTGTTCCCAGGGTTTCTAAAGAATAGAGTCTTGTGCAGGTTGGCAGAGGTCAGGGCCTTCCCAGGAGGACATCCTGTCTCTTCACCTTCTGCTTTTCTCCAGTAGCTGCAGCCTCACAGTGCCCAAGCCTCAGGGCTTTAGGCCTCACAAGAGTTGGAAGGCCTCACTCCAGACAGCTTAGCCTAGGAGGAGGCAGAGGAGCGCTCCTAATGAGACACCTGGGCTGGCTCAGCATGGGAAGGTGAACTGCATGGGAACAGGCTCCTCTCTACGTAGGACGTGTCAGGACAGAAAGCAGAGAAGCCATGAGATTTAGTCAGCGGGTATAAGCTTTGGCTCCTGGGCCTAAATTCTGGCTCCCGTGTCACTTTGGGCAAGTGGCCTCATCTCCCCATGTCTCACTTTCCATAATGATAGAAAGGAGCTAATACTTCTGACTTTGCGAGGTTATTGATTAGAGCCCTACCTGCTGGCCTGGCATGGTGGGAACAGCAGCTATTGTGTGTTAGGCGCTCGCTGACCATCTGGCCTGGGGTCTACACAGGTCTCTGGTCTCTGAAACCATTTGCCTTGAGCTTTCCACAGGTGAATGGCCTCCGGAGCAGCTAACTTCAAGAGCCGTGAACATGTTCAGGCCCTAAGATGGACTTGTTTTTCACTTTCCCACATACTTACTAGGAAAAGTTGTGGAAAATCCGATGCTCGGCTTCCAGTCCCAAGAACATGAAAACGCTCCTCTGCCAGTTAAAAAAAAAGATGGATGTTGTTTCTGGGAGAAGGAATGGCGGCTGTACAGTGGCTCAGGCAGGAGACGGTGAGTCAGATGTGCTGAGAGCCGCGCCAGGCTGGCCCCGCAGGCCCCCCTCTTGAGTCAGTGCTGCCTGCCACGAGCCAGGTGCGGGCTGCCCTGCTGGACACAGCTGTGCTGTTCCATCAGCCTCTCTGAGGACGGCAGCCCCGTGCTCTCCTGGTGGTGCTGCCGGCTATTGCCACCAGGCACCGCTGATGCTCCTTTATTATGACGTTTATCTGCATCTAAGAAGCTCTCAACCTCCCTGCCCAACCTAACCCCACGCCCTGCAGCCAGCCCAGAGGTTCTTCCCTCACTACTTCTCTCTCGGCATCAGTGGTGTTCTTGCAGAGCTGGGGTAGAACTTCTATTCTGGGACCTCTGAAGGGTGAACGGTGTGTGTGCCTGAAGCAGCAAGGCTGTCCTTCTAGTAGTCCCAGAGAGACCAGGCTGAAAAACTCAGGACTCAGGAAACTAGACATTAAGTCACAAGGGATAAGGCCCCCGTGGGTGACAGGAAATGTTGGCAGAGAGGGGAGTGTAGGGCCCATCGAGGGGATCTGGTTCCCAACTGGACTCCACCCCTAATTTAAACAAAGGTGGCTTGATTGAGCCCATTATTCCTCATCTGCAACATGGGAAGTCAATTCCTACTTCACAGGGGTTTGTGAGGATTTGATTAAGTCAGTTTGTGGAAAAGCACATTGTGGTCTAAAAATTGTAAAAATGAGTGTGGACTATTACTAGTAATAGGTAAGGGAAGGCAGGGTCTAAGAGGTCTAAGGGTGGCAGAGTCAGACCAGGATTCAGTTTGGAGTCTCCTCTCCACCAGTCTCTTATCTTGGTTGAGACAGAGCATTTAAGTTAGTTGGTCACTTAACACTCAGGGTATGCTTTGAGCCGGTCTCCCTGGCTGGTGTCAGGCCAGCAGGCAGGTGCTGGCATGGCCTCCTAGTGGCAGAGGAAGCTGTAATTGTTGGGGGGGGTTATCCACTCCAGGGGAGCTCTCAGCTGTGTCTCAACACTGGTGTGCTGGAGGTGGCTGGTCTTCTCACCTTGCCCCCAGCCCTACTCTCCTTTCCATTCCAGTCTTGCCATTACTGTCTTGGGTCACAGCAGGGTGCTTCCACCACCTCTTCTGCTCACACAGAACTTGGTCCTCTGTGAATGTCTGGCTCCCGGTGAGTTGGACCTCCAAGGAATGTGACGGTCCAGGGGACAGCTTAGGCCTGGGGAGTGTGAGGCCAAAGAGAGGCCCACTTTTGTCCCTGATGGGCAGAGGTACCTTAAGGCTAGTGTCTTATGGTAGATACCTACATTGGAGCTGGCTTACCTGCAGAGGCTCTGGCAGCGTGAAGGGCTGACTCTGACCTCAGCACTTTGGCGACTTAAGAAAACAGATCTCCATGGGGCAAGCAGAAAAGACCACATGCAGGCCTGCTGTCCAGGGAAGTTTCACAGAGAAGACATTGGGGATGGGCTGGTCCCAGCTGAAGGAGACTGTGATGCAGGTGGCATGCTGCCAGGAAGGGCAGTAGACTCCAAGGTGTGTGGAGCGTGTGTGCACCTTCCACTTCCTAATGCCAAGCTCCTACTGGCAGGAGCTGTGGTTTCTGCAGCCCTTGGCTCCAGCATGGGCCGTGCTCAGGGGGGCCCAGTGAGTCTGCTGAGCTGAGAGCAGTCCCAGCATTAGCTCTGCTGTGCAGACATGGAAACTGAGCTTCAACCAGCTTAACTCGCCCAATCTCCCATGACTGCTAATCTGTAAAACTTGGATTCTAACCCAGGTCAATTTGATTCAGAGTCTGTCTTCTTAACTTCTTGTAGCTTTAAAATGCTTCTTTCTTTCCTTCTTCTTGACTCCAAGGCCTATGAAGCCCAGTTCTTGCCAGCTTTCCCAGATGCCTTTCTTCACTTTGTACCACACTCTCTGTTCCTGTTCAGCATCTGTGACCCTCCAGGCATTTGCATGTGCCTGTGGTGGAACACATGGGTATGAGGAGGAGCAGGACTCAGTGAGACACGTGTCTCTGTTGTGGAATTTGACTGGGTGTTCAGATATGGCGGGGGACGGGCCCTGTGCTTCTTTGGTGAGGCCAGGTCCCCACTTGGGCTTTGTATCATGGATCACAGACATGGGTTTAAGATGGTGCTGCCATCAGTGGTGTTCTGTTGTTCCTGGCTGGTCCAATGCTGGGAGTATGGCATGTGCACAGACAGTAAGCGTGAGAGGAGTGACTGAACTCTCCATAGTTTCCAGTGGCAACATGGTAAAGATGCTGGGGACTGAACAGTCTTACTTTTGCTAACTTTTGTAAGTTTCATCTATTTTGTTGGCTGCATTATTTCCTACAGCAGCTGGTACCCCAAGGGTGATACTCTTCTTAATTATTCAAATTTAATTAATTTGCTCATCATTCAGTTCATCTAACAGGTAGTTTTATTGACATCTCCTACATGCCCATCATTTCTCTTTGGGGTAATGGATACAGCAGAGAACTGAATCATATTCCTGCCCTCAGGAGCATACAGGCCAGTGGAGTGAAGACCCATTTAGATGCTGCATAGAATTATAAACATCTGCTGGCTGATTTATCATTCTGTAATGTGTTAATCTAGAATGTATTTAAAGCTTTATTGGATTCCTAACCTTTCTGCTATCAGGTGACTGATCCATTTGAGGGAGAACATTTACTCAACTACTAAATCATCCCAACTCTACAGGGAGACATTTTTCTTCTTCAGAAATCCTCCTGCAACATCTGTGTTTCATACTGCTTGTCTCATGTCAAGCAGGGATTCCTGCTGCGAATTGCAAAGTGGCAAGATCTGGTACCACTTGATGGACATCCCAGGGTGAAGTCACAATAGCCAAGGTGAGAGTGGGGGGAAGCCATGAGTGTCCCCGCCACTCCTGTATCTTTGGTTTGTAGGTCTGCTGTCAAAGTGAATGATTTCTTGACTTAGATGAAACCTTCAACAAATCGAAGTTTCCTACTGTCTGGTAAGAGCATGGGACGTCCAAACGCATCCTCGTGACTAAGAGACACCAGTATCTTCAGAAAAGGTAGGTGTTCCTACAGCTGGTAAAAGACTGCTGGGACAGAGAACCCCAGTTCATGAACAGCATCCTTCTTCCCTGCTTCCCCTCCTGCTGGTGTTCGGCCCTTAACTAAAGAGTGAGGAGGTGTGACTATGAAGTCAGATTCTGCTTTTCATGTGTGACTTGGGTAAATGTCCTTTTATGTAAAGTCATTATATTTTAAATTTAATGACCCCCCCCCTCAGGGCAGTGAAATGGGAAGAGGTATCCAAGGCTCACCCCCATGCAACTGGCTTTGCGTGCAAGAGGTGCGAACTGCTTTGGGCCATGGCAGCTGAGAGGCTCCAAACATCTCCATGCCTTCCACTTCTTGATTTGAGCTGTGAACTATTTCATGAGGTTTTATATATAACATTGGGGATCTTCTAAAAAGAACAAAAACACCTCTAACTCCCCTTGTGATTTACTTGTGTGCTTTTGCTGGGGACACGCCCATGCCCACCCAGGCGCAGGGCGGCTGGCTTGGAGTGGGGTCTCCACTCCCACCCCAGGCTGTTGGCTCCAATGGAGCTGGCCTCCTTGCTCTCTTGTGGAGTTGGGCTCCGACGTGTTGCAGCTGATGTGTTTGGAGTAGAAATGTTTACAGGCCCAGAGGAGCATTAGTAGTGTTGCAAATGCTTTTTATTAAGAGCAAAAATGAAGCTGAATTATAACCCTGTGAATAGGATGGCGCAAAAATCTTTCTAGCCCCATGGTCTTGAGGCCTGGGAACATTCTGTGTATCTGGAAGCAGTAGCTCATTCCCAATTAGGAGAGTTGCTGAGGTTAATACAGTTTGATGTACACTGAGCATCTGAGTCCAGAGATAGATATGGAAGAAATCCTTGGGAATTTTGAGAGCCTGGTAATGACCGGCGATGACAAAAACTTCCTGGCGGCAGCTTTTGGTGGGTTTGGAGAGGCGGGGAGCTCGGTAATCAGTAAGGGGGGGGGGTGATGGTGATACGGGGAGATATTTCCTGGAAGAGGACAAGGGGGTGAAACCCAAAGTGTTTTGCAGCATGGGCTAAGGGGTGGGAGCAAGCCCTGCCCAGGCTGGAAGCGTAAGTGAGCCGAAGTTGCAGGGAGATTTCGAAATGAAGGCACAGAGAAGGAGTCCTGATCTGGAGAGCCTTTGGCATTTTGTATGAGAACCTACATTTTGGAAGAACAATCTGTGGCTGTCTCTGAAGGCTTGGTTGTCTGTTGGGATCTGAAGTACAAAGCAGGGGTCCTGCCAACATGGCATGTGGGGTTCCCTGCCTGGATACAGAGGTCAGGCCCATGTGCTCAGCTGAGACCACCTGCCTCCAGCATTTCTCCCATAATGAGGTTGGAATGGTCTTCTTCCAGGGTGGCTTGGAGCAGGTGCCCAGAGGAGAAGATAGCTAGTTGCAACCACCCTGTGGGTGGCACAATATCCAGCAGTGCCACTGCTACCTCTGTGGTCCCAGTGATAGTAGGTGCCAGGCACCAGGAGACATGGTTGTCAACCCTGCCAGTCTGGTGTTGGGAGGCAGGGTCTTGGCTCTGGCCTGTGACCCTTCTCCAGATCTCTGTCTGCTGGAGTAGGACTACCCACACAACTGTCAGATTCCAAGTGGTTTTCTCTGTGTCACCAGAACTTCCATCATATTTGGGTGTGTACAGGAGATGAAAAATCTTCTGGGGGCAGACAGACAGATGTGCTGGCTGCATAGAGTGAAACTTCTGGCCTCAGCCACCTGCAGGACTTCGTGGTAGGGAGCTGTCACCCCTGCAGATGGTGGATGGCACAGCCCAACTCCTGGCTCCAGCCCTGCAGTGTGCTGCTGGTATAAAACTCAGTCAATGGGCTGCCAGCCCTTTATCCCCAGGCCTCCCAACCTGAAGCCACATTTGTATTTCCACATCAATTGCAGTCATGTTATGGAACAATAATCCCAAAGTGTAAGGTTTATCTTATGGATTCCAGACTCACACTCCAGAGCCCACCTGGCCTTGGGCTATGTGCTCAGGTTGTGGAGTTGGGGAGGGACTGGGAATGGTGTCCAAGGCAGTACTGGTTCCAACCTGGGTTTTGTTTGGTTTGGTTAAACTTTGAGCTGCCTTGTGATTAAATCAGAAGCTGTGCGTGGCACTGCTTGTGTAGGAAAAGCACCTGTGTGGCTTTTTATATTCTGACCAACTTGTAAATAGCACTATGGGGAAAGGTAGCTATTCTCAGTGGGAGGTGGTGTATGCTTGGAGCCCACTGTGTCCAGACTCCTGGGTTCTTGGCCTGCTGTCACTGACTTCCTCGCTGACCCTGAATGAGTTGCTTTCAGCAGATCTCAGAGTTCATGTCTATAGGACGAGGTGTAGGGCAAGATGAGCTTTGAGCTTTGGGAGGTAAAGTATGATGGCACCTAAAATTTCCTCCTTAATAAACTCAGAAATAGCTGGGGGACCTTCCATTTACTCTGCACCTCTGGTGCAGAGGTGGCTATTAGGTAGACCTGCTGTCAACCCATGTCCCTGGCTAGACTGCATGTTAGATGAGGCCCCCTGCTGGCCCTGAACAGCTGGGCCTGATGGTCATATGTGTAGATCTGCTTAAGCATTATTTTGGAGAAGGAAGTGAGGGTATCCCAACCCTCCATTTTGCAAATGAAGGAAAGAAATTGATGAAACTAGTACAGTCAATAATTAGAAATTGCATAATTTTTTTTTTAAAAAAGAAGACATGTTTATACAATGTAATGCTACTCAGCTATAAAAATTAATTAAATTTTGTCACCCAATACAAGGTGGAATAATCTGGCAGATTACACTAAAGACAATAAATCAGAGAGAGGGTGAAAGATCATACTACACATATGTGAAATATAAGGAAACAAGGCAAAGGAACAAAATTAAACAAAACAAACCCTAAAAATCTGACTTCAGAATTGAGGCTGCCAGAAAGCAAGAAAAGAAGAAAGTGACCCAATTCAATAGCTATAGCAGAGGGTGATTGGTGCTCTGCTGATAGGGTGGATAGTAAACATCTGCAATTTCAACAGAGGTGTGAACCTAAACTTCAAAACATACCGTGTTGTAAACCAACATTAATATAAATATTTTTTAATTTTGCATTGAAAAAAATTAAAAATTACAACCTAGTTTCCTAATAACCGCTTAGAGAAGTAAGGCAGAGATAGAAAGGAAAAAGAGGGACCAAAGTAGAGAGAGGGCCACCCTCTTCTGCCAGCAGACCGCCACTGAGGATGGAGCAGCACACTGTCATGGGGAGATAGTGGAGTTATGATGATGCATGTTTTAGTGAATCCAGGCTTTTTCAGAGGATGCCAGCTGCCCTGGACTTCTCCTAGACCAGGGCTGCTCTCTGGGGATCCCAGGTTCCATATAGGGGGGTGGCTCAGGTATTGCCTGAACCTCATCAGCATTCTAGCTGGCCCTGGGGCCATGGAGACCCATGTTTGTCACCCCTGGGTAAGTGCTTGTGGCCTGGAAACTGGATAAATACAGAGGCTGCTGTGAGCAAGTTTCAAGAAGCTCTGGAAAAGGCAATGTGAACCAATCCCACTGACTTTATGCCCTCACTGCCTTGCTAGGAGACCAGGTGTGTGTGTGCTCAGCATAAGTGCTGTTGATGCTGTGCCCTGACCCCAATGTATTGTGACAGGGGGCACTTCCCCGCTGTGCCATTTTTCTGCAAAACCCATAATCCCCATCTAATTAAGAGAAACACATCAGGCAGACTCAAAGTGAGGGGTTCGCCACAAACCCCTGACCAGAAGCTCCCCAAACTGTAAGGTCAAGGAAGATAGGCTGTCTAAGGAAGTATGGTTTTTTTGTTTGGTTTGGTTAAACTTTGGTTAAACTCCTCAGCCCAGAGAAGTCTGAGGAGATGCAAGGCGGGTTGCAGCTGGATCCCAGGCCATGAGTGAGGGGGTAGAAAACCTAGTGAAGTCTGCAGCAAAGTTGGAGTTTGGTGACTGGCTGGTTTTTTTAGTCTTGACAAATGTCGAAGGCAAAAGTAAGATGTTATAAGTAGGGGGAGTGAGTGAACTCTGTGCTACCTTTGTAACTTTTCTGTAAATTTTAAATTATTTTAGAATAAAAAGTTCATTAAAAAATTCAAAATTCCTGCCTGGGTTGTGCGGTAGGTGTGCGTGTCCACCCCATGGCCCTACCTCTGCCCTCGCCTCTTCAGGGACCTAAGGTCAATGCCATGATATTTGGAATGCTGACCCTTTGCTCTTGGAAACTCTCAGCTGCTTACATTCTTAGAAAACTGCACTCATATGTTTATTGAGTTCCATAATCAGGTTATGGAAACAACTCAAATGCTCCAAACAGACAAATGGATCAAAAAGCTGTGGTATATTTATATGGTGTAATATTATTCAGCAGTCAAAAATGATAAAAATCATGCCATTTGCAGCAACATGGACAGAGATGGAAGGAATTATACAGCTTGAAATAAGCCAGAAGGAAAAAACGATGGTCTCACTTTTATGTGGCATTTAGATAAATTAAACTAAGGATAAGAAATAGTAAAAGCTAACAAGTTGACTATAGACAGGGAACTTCCAGCAAAGGAGAGAGAAGGAGGGGGTGAAACTGGGCAGGGAAGAACAGGAGGGAAAATGGGTCAGAGGTGATATGGTGGCAGAAGAAATATGGGAACTACAGCTATGTAAAACAAATAATTAAATAAAACTTATGTAAAAGATTTGGTTAGAAGACTGCTACAAACCTCAGCATTAATTGTTTCACCAAGGACCGTCTCTGGTTCTGGTTCAACGACTCTGCCGGCCTCCTCCTGGGGAAGCTTGGTTCCTGGCTCCTAGGCCTCAGCACCTTCCCTAGGCCTCAGCACCTTCCCTAATCTTTAGGCTGAGACTCTGGTCACAGGCACTGGTCTTGTAAACGTGGCCAGTCTTGTTGCTCCCCACTCCTGCACAAGTTGTCTCCTCTTCAGGGATGACCTCTGCTATAGACTCATGCTGCCTGCTTGGATCCTTTCCCTGCCCCCTCGGTTCTGGCTTCCAGGCCCTTCCTGGCCTGCTGGGCACTATTCCTTGGGGGCAGGACTGAGCCCAGCTCCAGACCCCAGATACTCAGAGTGGGGGGGTGTCAGTGAGAGAATCAATCTCAGACTTTCTGGGTATAGCAACATCAAAGGTGGGCCTCTAAAAATGGCCAGCACCACCTGAGAGGCTGGTCTTGTGCCCAGTCTTGAGTTTTGTGTTTCCCTGATGAGGGTGCCCCCCCATCCCCAGAGGGCTGACCTACTGGCCAAGGAGACCTGCTAAAAGGCCCTGGCTCCTCTAATGACCCTTGCTAGTCCTGAGAGTTCAGCTTCTAGGGGCAAGGTGTAGGTCAGGCCACTGATGGGACAAACTGGGTTGGGTGCTGACTGGGACTCAGGAGACAGCAGACAGCTGCTGTCTGCCTTGGGGGAGCTGTGTCCCCACACAAGGCCACAGCTGTCTTGGCAGGGAAGTTTTATGATCCAGGACTAGACTTAAGAAGCAGCAGGCTAGTCATTTGCCCAGAAACTAGTTAACACTAACCGCTACAGAAATACCCGAGCTTCTTCAGGAGCCAGAAGGGGGCCTCTGGTCTTAGAACAGGGCAAGGTCCTCAGATGGAGGCTCAAACTATCAGTGTGTGAATGACTTTTGGTCAGTCACGGCCTTGTCCTACCACCAATCAATTCAGCTGTCATCATCATTTCCTTTGTGTGGTATTTTAACCTGCCTTCCACTTCCATTTCATTTGCTCTCCCCCACAGATGTCGCACTATTATTCCCACTATACAGAAGAAGAGATTGAGGCCCTTCTCAATACTTGGAGTGAGTGGTGGGGCTGACTGGGATATGACAGGGCTTGCTGAGGCCCACTTCTACTGACCCAGCCTGAGGGACCCTGCTGGGTTGGCACAAGGCTGGGGGAACCCTGCTAGTTGGGGCTGGCCCAACCAGCTCATGCAGGAGCATGTAGCACCCATGTCAGAACAGTGGGTGATAGCTCTCCTTGGGCTTTGGGGGAAAAATTCAGTTCTTATGTCTCTGTTGTTCCATGTGGACCTCTGCAGTTGCACGTCGGGCTTGCTCCAGGTACCAGGGGAATGCCCAGGGCATTCTGGTCTTCCCAGCAGGGGTAATTCCTGTTCTCCAGACTCTAAAGTAATGGGGTGTATTTGGGTGGGGGTATCCTTAGGGACAGGTCCTTTTGGGTAATGAGCTGGACCCTGGTAAATTGAATGGTGCCAAAGGTCAGGGCCTCTGGGCGAATAGGAAGAAGAGCTGGCCACACAGGTGGACATTCCCAGAAGTCCCTTGCTACTCCCTGAAGAGGAGGGAAGTAAAGGGGTTTGTGTGGATGACTAGCTCTGCTCCCAGAGCTTCCTGGCCAGAGCAGCCTGGCCTGATGATCATACATGATACCCTTCATGGTCTCATAGTCTCTGGGGAGCTGGGGGACCCAGGCAGTGGAAATGATCATGTCAGGGTCCTATAGAAAATCAGCGGTAGCAATAAAGGGAAGACTGCTGAAAGCTGAGACATATTTTTCTGTGAAGGAATGATCTCTACTCTTTAAAGTCTCCTTACTTCTTGAACTATCTTCTTCAAATTATCTACAAGTTCCTTTGGTGCTGGTGACACCTCCTGAGGGTGCTGGGTTGGGGGGGGGTCTGTTCTGTAGGAGCAGCATGGATCTGGGTCTGGCTCTTCCTTGGGCTGTGGAGCTGGCCAGCAGACAGCCCCGCACCCAGGCAGGTTGCTGCCTCTGGGAGCTCTGCACCCGGGTTGCCTGGACCTGCCTTTACATCTGAGTACCAGCACTGCCCTGCTGGTGATGGGATGTGTGGAGGAGCCTGCTTTCTCAGGGACACTGACATCAGGACAGGTTAGGATTTCTGGGGTAGGCTGCTCACAGGCTAATTCTGCCTCTGCATTTTCCCTGAGGGCCTCCTAAGGTTCTTTGACTGTGGGAGGCCAAGTTTGCCCAGTTATAACCGCTCTCTTTCCATTTCTGGACCCCATGTTGTCCCCAAATCCCACTCTGCAAGCCGTCATTTCCTAGTCACTTTCCCCTCTTGCTTCTGTGACAGTTGCTCCACTTTTCCCTCTATCCTGTTTCTCCACCAACTGCTTGAACTTGATCTGACTGCAGGGTTCAGATTTAAGTCCTATCTCAGACATGTGGGTGCCGCTCAGGCCTATGGGTCTGTGTTCACATGTGCACACACCCACTCAACTGTTCTACATTCACACACTCACTTACATAGACACCGTACACCAGGGACTCACCCTCTAAATACAGCACTTATTCACCCACTCACTCTCTCTTGAGAGCTGCAACCTGAGCAGTTTAGGGGGGAAAGGGGAGACAGATCTATCTGATACAGTACTTGCTACCAGGGCTTCCCAAATAAGGTAGATTTTCCTTATGGAATGAGGTCTGGTCTGTTCAGAATGGGGATGAGCTGTTCTCTGTGGTTCAGGAACAGATCTTTGAGGAGACAGACACTTCTCTTCACTGGGAGCAAACCAGGCACCTGGGATCAAGGATAGGTCACTATGAGAGTTCAGAGCAAGCCAATGTGTGCCAGAGGGCAGAATCGACCTTTTAAAGATGGGGATGGTGAGCTTAACACTGAAGCCTAACTTATTTTGATCCTTGAGAAGAAAGACTAAGACTCAGCCCATTTGAGGTATCCACAGCTCAGGGAATGCCAACTTACCCCAACCAGGTAAGGAAACTCTTATCTGGGAATGACATTTCTCTCTTCTTACCTTCTAAACTCTTATCCATGCTTCAGAACCCACTCAAATATGCCCTTCTCTTTGGATTTATTCTCACACCCAGGCAGAATTGACTCTTCCTTTTCTGTACTTCCATGGCACTTCTGAAAATAGTACTTTATCATTAGAATATTACCTATTTACTTATTACATTATATTACCTTAGTACTTATTACCTTATTACTTTTGAAAATAGTACCATATTATTATGATATCATTATGATAAGGTACTATTACCTTATTGTAGAAGAGGTATGAAGCTCTTCATTTTAGGTCATGCCTTTTTCACCCCAATGTCCCTAGGACCTAGCTTGGACTTGGCAGAAAAAAGGTGCTCAGGGGCCTGGAAAAAATAATCTAATGTTACCGCCAGCAGTTTCTCTTAGCTTTCCCCTGACCTACCCAGGATTGTGCTGCAGGCTGATGACTTCCCTGACTACCTCCTCACTTACTGCCTGAGTCTTGAACTTGCTGTCACCACAGGGCAAAGCTCTGCATTGCTAACAGCCTGTGTCCTGGGTCAGGAGTGGATGCCCTTGGGGGCTCAGGGCCAAGTGCCCGGCTGTAGGGCCCTGACGGGGACTTGCCGGCCTCTGTAACTCACACGCACAGCTCCCCGCTGTCCTCTTCGTGAACCTGGCACAGTGTTTTAGTGTGTCCTATAGAATAATATTGAGAGAACGAACAAATCAGTGGCAGAACCTTTTGAGATTTGCCTAATTGCAACTCAAATTGTTCCCATATTGGAAATTACATGGCTAAGATGCCTTTTGGGGAACTGAATATTAGGAGCCCAGGAAGGTCAGCCAACAATGAGTTGCTGGCTTTTTTTTTTTTCCCTCCATGAACTCTTACTGAGACATTTTCCTGCAATGAGACATGTATAGGTTGACTCAAAACAGATTTCACAATCGCTTTATCCAATTTTGGACGACTTAATTCGGCAATTCATGTAACCCTCTTTAATCAGCCTTATGGTCAGGGACGTTGTGGTCTCAGGCAAGGTGCTGTCGCCATCACGTAGGACAGCACTCCCAAGAGTGATGGCCGTGGGTAGCCTCTGCCCTGGCTTCAGGTGCTGGAGTCTCAGGGCCCAGTGAGGCTAGAGGCCAACCAACCTTGCTCCTAGGTGTGCTGGTACCTCGTGGCTCATGTGGTATTGTGTTCAAGGCTGATGGAGATGAAGTGCTGTGTGTGTTCAGGTTGTTTGGTCACCAGAGGGAAAGAGACGTGAATCAGGGTGAAGAGGACTATGGCAAGGGGAAGGACATGGCTTTTTGGCCGTGAACTGAAGGTGGTACCTACAGAATGTTAGTTCTGTATGATGAACACCCAAAACGTGCACCAGGTCATACAGTGCTACATCAACAACAACAACACAAATAAATAAGAAAATAGGATAAAATGCAAACTGTGCAAGAAAAAATGTTTGTGGGTTGGACACTGTTGTAAAGGGTATAAGATTTTAGGACTTTCGATGCTGACCTTAAATAAGAATATTATTGGCTACCCGCCAAGCTCAGAGTCCTCAGGGGACATGTTATCTCCCTTCCTCCCCATTCCCAATGATTCTGGGGAAGTCATGTGCCTGGAATTAGATGGGTACATCTGCTTTGCGGCCTCTCAGGGGTCAGGAATGGTGCATGTTCAGTAGGGGACCACTGTGTGTTTAGCCTGGGGCCTTGATTCTAACCCATCTTGCAAGGATCTGGAGAAGGTACCCTACTTTACCAATGGGGTACTTGAGTGACTGGTCCAGGGTCACTCAGGAGCTAATGGCAGATCTGGGGTAGATCTGCTCCAGTGGAGAGTCCAGGGTTAGTTGGTTTTGTTTTGCTTTTAGGGAATTCACCTTCATTGGTTTGCTGTGACACTCACTGTGTCCACTACGGAGAGCCAGGATGTCGTTGTGTGTGTGTGTGTGTGTGTGTGTGTGTGTGCTTGAAGGGCAGTGTTTAGGCTTCTTGGGGGGCAGGTGGTCAGATCTGTGTTACCTGAAAGTGGGGCAGGTTGATGTAGGTGCAGGAGGGCAGCACCAGCTGGTGATGGGTTGGGAGGAAAGGAAGATGAGGGGAACCTGGTGACAGACTCAGATGACAGGGTGGCCATGTGGTTGGCACTGAGAGGTGATGTCCGGCAAACATGTGAGAGGGATGAGCAGCCATTTTTCAGACTGAGCCTCTCCAGGCCCTGCTCCCCAATTTATCTCTGGAGCCAGGAGTTTTGGCAAGTGTTCTTCCCCCAGATATGGCTTTCTTCTAAAGACAGTGACCTGACCTAAACTGTCTGCTGTAGCAAGGAAATGAGAGATAACAAACATGGACAGATGTTGGCGTGCATCTTCGAGAATCAGAATAATGGGACCTCTCAGGGCAGGAGAAGGGCAAGTGCTTTTTATAGCATATTGCTGTGAGATGATAATTATGGTATATATGACGTGTATCATGTGTGAGTGATTCCGTCTGTGTGTGTATGTGCTCCCACTGATGGGAGTGACTTGCTTGTGCTTGCACAGTCCTTGCTGAGATTTGGGCACAGTTTGCTTGTGGCACTCTCAGGGAGGAAGGTGGATGAAGGCGTCTTTCACGTCCTGCAGCCCCAAATATGCTAATACATAACGCTAGAAAATCACCTACTTTCCAGGCCCTTCATTTCTTAGAACCTCACACTATAGCCCCCCAATGTGTACCCAGTGATCTTTGATCTCCAAACCCCAAATTTTCTCCACTTCTCCCAAGGGTAAGACTTGCTGGGAGCAGCATGTACCCTTATTCACATCTTTATTCAGTAACCCTGGGGTAAGTGCCACCATGAGCTATGCTCTGCCCTGGGGGTGCAATAGTGAGCAGGACAGAGGCAGATTATCCTGGGGGGTGGGTATCGGGGTGCATCAGGGAGGGTCACCATAGCCAGGGTGAGTTGATGCACGGAGGCAGCAGGATGGCTGACAATTCAGGAGACATGAAAGGAGATTTGGCTCCAGTGTACCAGGGAAAAAGGCAGGACAAAGTGTTTACAGCAACAGGAGCAGATGAAACCAAAGTCAGGCCTGGTGGGCTCTGGGAACTGGAAGAGGTTCTTGTAGATGCAGCCCTTATACCAGGGACACAGTGATGATGGGGACTACATGTCTGTGTTCCCCAGAATTCACATGTTGAAATGCTAACTCCATACTATTTGGAAGTGGGGCCCATATGGGAGGTGATTAGGGCTACATGGGGTCAGGATGTCAGGGCCATTTTGATGGAATTAGTGTCCTTCCGAAAAACAGACAAGTAATCTCTCTCTCTCTCTCTCTCTCTCTCTCTCTCTCTCTCTCTCTCTCTCTCTCCCATGCATGAAGCAAAGTCAGATGAGTTCATGAGAAGGAAAAGAGCCTTCACCAAGATTCTGGCTCTACCAATCCCCTGATGGTGGACTTCCACCTCTGAGCTGTGACACATCAGTTTTTGTTGTTGAAGCTGCTCAGTCTCTGGAATTCCAGTAGAGCAGCCTGGACTAACTGAGCTGGGCAGTATGTGGAGGAGTGGGCAGAGTAGGAGGGTATAGGGATTTCTGATCTTCAGACTCACACCCAGTTGCCTCTTCAGCCACTCAGTTTGGAAGTCCCATGGGTTCTGACTTGATGTATCCCAAGCTTCTATCTTCCAATCTTTTCCAGACTTACCCATTCTTTACCATGACCTCTCCCCTTGCCTGGCTGCATGAACACTCTCTTGATTGCTCTTCAACTTAGCAACTTACCTATCTGTTGGATTCTATTCCAGAGCCCCATCCAATGTCTGTCCTCAAGTCCTCAGGCAATCCTGATAAGTCAAAGGCATGGTGCACTGTCCCTCCCTGGCATCTTTCACACCAGGACACAGTGTGGAGGGCTCTTGCAGCCTGGGTTAGATCTTATCCCTACTGCTCCTGTCTGCTCAATACTGACTGCTGACTTCCTTTTGTGGCTCTCTGCTCTTCTGGTTTCGAGATCTTTTTTCTGGATCTCTCTCCTCCCTCCCATATCAACTTACCTTTCTCTCAGTGCCAGGTTAAGTAGCTCCTTCAAGAGAGGGCTTCCGGACCCTCCTGTGTAGAGCAGGCTTTCCCACCTGTCCCTTCTCCACTGAGGCCTGCTCTATTCTGTGGGAGTCCACACCATTCTGGAGTTTCTGTGTCCTGGTTGGTGCCTGTCTGCCCTACTAGACTGTTAGCTTTGTGAGGGCATGGCCATATTTGTCTTGCTCACCAGCATGTCCTCAGTGCATGGCAGCTGCCTGACAGCTGGCTATGCCCTGAAGGTCACTGGATGGCATGATGGAAGCCCCGCATGATGACATGGTGCTCTTTCCTCTTTCAGGACTTTAGGGGCAGGAGGGAGCAGCAGAGGGTCGAGGAATGTGTCTCAGGAAACAGTGGTCCCCAGGGGCTGGCCCCTGTCCTGCTGACCCCTTCATGTTCTGTCATGCTCTCATCCCCACCTCCTCAATGGCAGCCCCATTGCTGAGTTTCTGAATGACTCAGTGGCTCACTTGGTTTCAAAGAGCAAGTCCCCTCCTGGGGTCAGGAAAGCTAGGCCACCAGAGCCTGTTTTGAGCCTTCAGAATGAGTAGACTTTCATGTAGCTTTTGTTTCATTTTTAAAAATGAAGATCTTGTCAACTTCCCACCTTTGCATCCAAATACAGTCACACGAAGAACCGTGATCTGGATGTAGCTGAATCTCCACTCCTGTGCCTCCACTTCCTTGCAAAGTTCCCACCAGGTAATACTGGGTTCCCTGTGTGCCCACTGTGTGCTCCCAGACATTCTGGATGCTACTTTGTGCCTTGACCAGTTCTAGGAGCTGATGTTTGACCAACTGCCTGAGACTGCTTCTGACTGCTGTTGCCTCCCAAGGGGCCCCTCTGTCACTGCCCTGCCCACTTTCTCTCACTGTACTGACAGGCAAGGGTCTCATGGTGAGGACAGTGAGTGCTTGCTCATGCCCTACTGGCCAACAGTATGTCTCAAAGGATTTGAAGCTATAGCTTTGAATCCGTGGGTCTAGGTGGGAGAGCTTGGAGGGGCAGGCAGGGTATCTTGGAATTCCCTCTTTACCAGGCAGCTGAAACCTCTCAGCTCGTCTGCACTGCTGAGTCCTGCCTTAGGCCTGCTTCTCTGCCTGAAGGCAAGTCAATTCTTTGTGCAGTTGGATTTCTGGGAATCTTGCCCTGAGCATGTCTGGATGCCTATGCAGGCCTGAGCTGTGGGCCAGGAGGAAGTGAGCTCAGGGGCCCCAGGCCACTGATACTGGCCTGCCCAACGCTGTCTGGGGGAAGACACCCATGGGTGGGGCCCACACCAGCTCCTCTAAATCTCTGTGCTTGGCTTGGGTTATTGCAACTGTCCTGAGGAGCAGGGCTCCACAAGCTATTTCTTCCCTTTGCAAATATATGTTTGCATTTTTGTGTGTCTGGCTGTCTTCTGGCCTACCTCTAGGATTTCTCACCTGGACACACAACAGGCAGAAAAATCAAATAGTCCAAAGTTCAGGTTGGAATGCCCCCTGGGAAGTTGCAGGGTTCCAGGGAGACGTCATGGATTTTTGTCTTAAGTAGATTACAGCCTGAGAGTTCTCCAAGTTGTCTCTGGAACTTGAGCTATAAACATCTTTGAATAAGACGCATTCAGCTCGGCGTCTGTAGGGGAGCCCAAGACTGGAGTCATGATTGGCAGAAAGCTTGGGGTTGATGGGACTTTGGGGATCTGGCCCCACCTGTATAACGGGGGTCTGGATTCATTGGACAGATGGTTTGGTACCACCAGGTGCCTGGGGGGTGCGCGAGGGTGACTCTCCTGCTGCAGCTGACACTGTGTCCCTGAGTTTCCTCTGCGGGCGGGAGGTACCTTCCTTGGCTGCTCTCTTGGCAAAGCTGATGCACATGGAATGTTTCCTTCAGCACTGAAGGCTGTTATCTTGCTAGATGAGGGCTGAGAGGTTTCTCTGGGTTTCCAGGCCACAAGGGAGAGTCCTTCAAGGCATTGCTCCCATGCTGTTGAAATCATACTGGGCTGTGGCTAATAATTCAATTCAACATGCTTGGAGTTGCCTCCTCAGTGCCAGACACCAGGCAAGACAACGGGGAAACGGAGCTGCTTCAGACCTGGCTCTTGCCTTCGGGTCATCTTGGTTAAAGTATAGAGTGACAGTGCAGACAGATCTTTCTGGAGCATGGTAGACCGTGTCTATTATTTACCTCTGTTGGACCAGAAACATTTTGAAATTCCAATGGAAGCAGTGGCTCCTCTTGCAAAAATGTTCAATGTAATTTTCTCTGCCGTGCTTGGCGCCACTGTAGGGGGTCTCTCACGGCACAGACTCAGTTCAGTAAATTCATCCAAGAGGAGAGATTGGGTGTTGGCTGGAGGGACAGCCATCTGTGGGTGTTTGTATTATTCCAGGCAAGGGAGAAGATCGTATCCTTGGGGTGCAGAGGACTGAAAGGGATGCAGATGGTGATTAGGCAGTGAAGAAAGAAAACACTGAGGTTTCTAATCCGGATGCCTAGAAATAAGTGGTGCCATCAACACTAACAATGCACAGACTGTGCTTCCACTGAGTGATCAGCACAGGGTATAGGGTAACAGGTAGCCCATGGGGATGGGGTAGGGGTGAGAGCAGGGGACCTTGAGAACCAAGATGAAGGCAACCTCTGGCCTTATAGTGCTGGCCTGGGCAAGGTGGCCATGGCCCCATTGTGATGTAGTGCTTAGTCCTAGGGGTGTGACTTTAATCTTTGATGTGCATGTTGACTGTGGCATAGCCAACAACCTTGACTGAAATTGGATGGGAAAAACAGGCAAAACAGGGTGCTTTCCCAAACTTACTGAGGGGAGCAATGGCCCTTTAAGGCCAGCCACAACCAGGTTCTTCCCAGCCCATGCATGCAGTAGCAAGACCACATAAACCTTAAGAGGGAGGCAAAAACAAATATACTTAATAGAAGACAAATGAGACAAGAGTCATCGAGGGGTACAAGGTAACCCCTTTGGTAATCTTACCACACAATCCAGTCTGTAGTCCAAAGCGCACATAGCTGCAGCAACCATGCATGTCCACAAAATGGCAGCTGCCCCACCTTACACCGGATGGAGGACCTAAGATGGTGCTGCCACTCCTTCTTCAAAGACACAGTTGCACTCACTGCAAGCCAGAAGAAGCCAAGATGGCATCATAGATCCTTCTCCAAAAGCAGGAGATTCAAATCCAACGAGGAAGACCAGGATGGCGTCGTTAATTCTTCTCCAAAAGGCACTGGTCTGGCATTCTTTCAGCTCCAACTCCAAAGTGGCCCGGCATCAGCAAGACTCACTCAATACAGCAACACAGCAAGTACTTCAGGCATCTCACATTGAAAATGGCAACACAGCAAACTCTCCTCGTTTCTCCAGAAGACTTCCAAGCTTTGCAGTTTCAAAATTAAACCAAGTTTTCAAGTACCACATTTCCAAGACAACTCACACAGCTCACAAATTTCTCCAACGTGCTTTCCCAGGCTCCTCACCAGCCCGGGCTGGGAATGGAAGCCCACAGCTTGGCTTCCATTCCCTGCCTTGCTGCCCCACATATCAGTGGCAACTCTGAAGCCTCCAGCCTCTCTGCTGATCCTCTCTGCTCCTTCCTTCTGGATTCTCTGTTCTCTTCCGTTCTCTTCTTTACTGTTCTCAGTTCTCCCCTGTTCTGTCTCCTTCCATGTCTTTTATTCTCTGTCCCCTCCCTGATCCTTTAATCCTCTTTTCTCGAGAGAAGGCTTAACTTCCCTTCTCCAAATCTCCACCCACCAATGCTAACACCAATGCTAATTTTAATACAACAACACCAGTACTGGGGGCCACAGCCCCCTAACATGGCCAGGCTGGTATCAGAAAATTGACCTAATGGCGTGATACTGTGGCTACCTCCCCCCCCCAGAGTAGAGAGCAACCCCTGCTTATGGAACCACAGGTTGTTGGGGTACGGTGAATCAGTTGGGGAATTCTAGCATACCATATATCAAGGTCAATGAGAACTGATCATGAATATTTCTTGTATGGGGTCAGAGGTATTTATATTTAAGAAGTTCATGAGTTCATTCTAATGGATGCTTTGTTTAAGACCATCCACTCTTATCACTGAAGAAATGGTGATAAGACAGGCTTTGGCAGATCCCTAGCAAGTTTTAGGGCTAGACCCAGCCTCTTGAATCCTGAACCAAGATTGTCCTTGCTGCCCAAGTGTTCCTTCCCAGGGGTTTGTCCTGGCTCTGCCAACCAGAATGAACTTTAGACATCTTTGCAGATAGAGTCTTTCCAGTTTGCTTCAGAGTCTCTGAGGGTTTAGATGATATCTTTTTTACCAAGGTGGTTGTGTGGGAAGACAGCACATACAGGATTTTAGTACCTTGAGGTCTGAATCAGGAAGTAGATGCTGAATTGGCTCATTTCATGGCCTTGAGAAGATACCCGGGACCATCAGTGTTCTTGGGATGCTTAGGGTCCTCAGCTTCTTCCCTGAAGACATCATTGGAGCCAGTCTGCTATACTTTGGAGTCAGATAACCTGGGCTCCCAGTGGTCCACTTTCTTTCCTGCTCATAGTTTAGCTTGCCACAAAACTGGGGTTGCCAATACCCAGGTAGGTTCCTCTGAGGTTGGGAAGGATTTCTCTTCTGGGAATTGGGTGTGGGCCTTCAGCTGAGGCTGCCTGATGAAGAAGATGTTCATGTCTCTTGCAGGTGACCTTTGAACACAGCCTCATCCTTGTCTCAGTGTGGGAGGAGGGAAACAACATAAGACATTCTGAAAATTGGGAGAAGGTGCTTCAGGCAGTGTGATTCCCAGAAGCTATTTTTGTGGAGATGTGAATGCAGTGAATTTGTGTGGAGGAGGGTCCCACCTGCAGAATTCCTTGCTCTGGGTGGGTTTGGGCAGCAGGGATGAGTATCTGGCTACAGAGCTGGAACAGTCAAAAGCAATATGGCAGGCTAGGTAGGTAAAAGAGATAGACTTTCAGTTTTCAAAGCAGAAAATGACAAATGGACTGAGGACTTTCAAAGACTTTCAGCTTTCAAAGCAGAGAAATGACAGATGGATTGAGGACTCAGTCCAAAGGTTATATCAGTCCTGATACAGTGAAGTAACCAGACTAGCTCATTCAAGCTCTGCACAAGGATCAGCATGCTGCAGAGAAGGTGGGATGAGGATTGCGTGGATATGGTGGGGAAACAGGAGATCAAAGTAGCAGAGGAGCGGTGGAATGAAAGCCGAGGCCATGCCTGGGTAGACACAAAGATGGCACCTCCAGCCAGTCTGCTCTTGGCTTTCTCTTATGCCCCAAGAAAGAGGAATTATGGCAGAACCACCCAGGGATTACAGCATACTCTTACAGATTTAAGAGTTTGGACTAGAGATCCAAGGCATGTGGTCATTTATAATCTTTCTAAGACAAGAGTTTGAATGGGACTCTGCAAAGCTGGAGTGAAGCATGAGCCATATGCGCCCTGCAGCCAGCCGAACAAAAGCTGAGCTGGCTGCTTCGGCTCGCAGGACTGCAGGCTGCTTCTGACAACATTTTTAAACAGGAGTATGAGAATGTGTGTGTGTGTGTGTGCATGTTTGTTTGTGTGTGACAGAGAGGGAAACTTACCTTGTGTTCTAATGGGATAGACCCTTCTAGAATTGTATATCTACACAGCGGTGTAAGAGTTGGATATATCAACTTTTAGCCAAAAAAAAAAAAAAATCAAAATTTGAAAACATATATAAAGAGTGGATTATTGAGTTCAGTGCTGGCTCAGCTCTGTGATGTGAAAGCTCCATTATATACTTTATCTGGGAAAATGGAAAAATGAATTTGAAGGCTCTTGCAGAGAATTCTCCAATTAATGTGCAAATCTGTCTCTTACCAGGTGAGAGATAAGACTCCAGTGACAGTCAGAAAGGTTTTTAACCAGGGTGTGAGAGCTCTCACAGAACATATGAGCTCCTCTCAGGAATGTAATAAGGAGATAGCTAGGAGCTCATTTAATTAGATTTGCATTTCTGTATATGTAGATTACTGAAGTGTGCTGATACTATTGTAATTCTGTTTGCAAAATCCTGTTATATATGGTATGTACAAATGTAGAACTGCATCTGCACAAATTAATTTGTTCTCACATTGCATGTGGTAGACACTTATTTTGTGCATTTATCTTATGTGATGGTTTTAGAAATTTATTTTTACTTAAGATGCAATTTTACTGTTGCTTTGAGCCTACAAGAATAAGCAATTTTATTGGCAAGCTTCAAGTTTCTAGTTATAAGCTTTGTATAGAGAGAGGATGGCAGGAACCCTTTAGAAAAACTGTGTTGTCTATACAACTGCTAATGTGATGGTAGATTGCTTTGACAGCTAAACAATGCTATCTTAACATTTATTTGGGTTCCCCTTCATTTCCTTCGGTAACATTTTGTAGTTTTTTTTTTTTTGTGTGTGTGTGTGCTATTTTTACCTTCTTTATTAAATTTATTCCTATTTTCTTCCTTTGAATGCTATCACAAATGGAGTTGTTTCCTTCATTCTCTTTTCAGATTGTTTATTGATGATATATTGAAACATGACTGTGTTTTGTACATTGAGCTTATACCCTGCAATATTGTAATATGCTTATTAGCTCTAATATCTATTTTGATTAATTTTTGACTATATATTCATATTTATGCCATTTTGGAATTAGTATGTTTTGCTTTTTCCTTCCCAGTTTGGATGCCATTTATTTCTTTTTCTTTCTTAATTACGTCCAGTAAATACAAAAATACAATTTGTTCTATGGGGTGTAATGAAGCAGAATTCAGGAGAAAATTTATTGCAGTACCTATCTACACCAAAAAAAAAGATCTGAAATGCATAATCTGATTTTATAGTTCAAGGAACCAGGAAAAGAAGAACAAAACCAAGTGGAAGAAAATTATAAAGATTAGAGCAGATACAGCTGAAATGGAAAATGGAAAAAAATAAGTGGAGAATCAGTGAAAGCAAAAGCTGATTAATTGAAAAGACCAAGAAAATTGATAGACCTATGTCTACATTGCGAAAGACAGAAGATGTGAATAAATAAAGTCAGAAATGGAAGGTAGGACATTACTAACAACCTTAAAAAAAGAAAAGAGCAGAAGAGAATACAATGAATCATCATGTGCCAAAAATATAGATAACCTTGATAAAATGGAAAAATTCCTAGAAACACACAAGTTACCAAAACTGACTCAAGAAAAACATAGGAAATCTGAATAGAGCTATAACAAACAGAGATTAAGTCAGCAATCAAAACTCATCCAACAAAGAAAATTCCAGGACCAGATGGCCTCTGGTGAATTCCACCAAAAATTTCAAGTGGAATTAAGATCAAACCTTCTCAAACACTTCAAAAATAGAAGAGGAAGGAACACTTCCTATTTTATTCTAGGAGGCCAGCATTATTTTGATACCAAAGCCAGATAAGACATCATAAAAAGAGAAAATTATAGACCAAGATTTCTTATGAAAACAGTTACAAATAACCTCAACAAAATACTAGTGAGTTGAACATAGCAGCATATTAAAAAGGTTTATGCACTCTGACCAAATGGGATTTATCTCAGGGATATAGGAGTGGTCCAACATGAGAAAATCAATGTGATAAATGCTATGTCCACAGAATAGAAAAGGCAGTCATCTCAAATAGATGCAAAAAAGGCACTTGACACAATCCATTGACTTTTCACAATGAAAAACACCCAGAAAATAAGAAATGGAAGGGAAATTCCTCAGCAGGATAAAGAGAATTTATAAAACAATGATTGCTGACATCACACTTGTATAGCTTTGGGAAAATGTTAGTTCAGATCTTTTGTCCAAAGGTATACAAGTGGTAGACATGTGAAAAGAAGTTGGCTGACTATCAGGAGTGGAAGTGAACAGCCTGAGTTGTCACTGATTTAATGAAGGGGGACATCTTTCAGTCTCTCCCCAGGTGTGTGAAATATTCAGCAATCAGTGCTTTATGAATATTTATTTATTTATGCTATTGAGTTGTAAGAGTTCCTTATATTTTTTGGCTGTTAACTCTTTATGAGGTAAATGGTCTGCAAATACTTTTCTCCCATTCCATAGGCTGTCTTTCCATTTTGTTGCTTATTTCTTTTGCTTTCTAGAAACTTTTTATTTTGATAGAGTCCATTATTTTTGCTTTTGTCCCCTTTGTTTTTTCCACATATGAGAACCAAAACAATCTTTGTCAAGACCAATGTCCAGGAGATTTTCCCCTTTTTTCTTGTAGGAGATTTACAGCTTTAGGTCTTATGACTTTGATCTATTTGAGTTTATTTTTGACACTGGTGTAAAATTAGGATTTTTATACCATGTTAAAGTTGCTTTTTTTATTGAGCCAATGTTTTCTTAATTGCTGTAAAACTGACTATTTACCAGAGTTTTGACAAAGTTGATTCTAATAAGTTTCTACTTGTTTTTTTTTTTTTTTTTTTTTAATATTTATCTGGAGGAGCTCTTGGAGGTGGTTACTCTACCATTTGGCTGATGCCACTAACTGCTTTTATTTATGACTCTGTTCTGAACTCAACCTGAGAAAATTCCTACCTTTTTTCTTCTTCTGGTCTCTTGAGGAGATGGGGGGTGGGGGGGCTTGAGAGGGGGAGGTTTCCTGGTCTTTTTCTAAGGGCTGCCATTCTGCCTTATGGATTACATTCCCTTAATCCCCGGTGAATGCCAATGACTTTAGAGATAAGTCTCATTTTTTTTTTTCAGAACCTTTTACTGAACTATTTTCATAAGAGCCATCTGGAAGAATTGACCAGTTAATTGATTCTTGTCTTGATTCCTGGCTTTGGTCTTCCCTGGATACCTGGAAGCACCTAACTTTACCTTCAGATTGGCCTGATTGGCTTTCTGATGGTGATATGGGGCAAGTTTGGGGAAGGGACCCTTTGATCTTATATTTCAGAAGAGGCAGTTCAAAGATGACACAGGAGCTGTGTTTTGCTTTCCTTGTCTCCACTCCCTGACCTCTCTTGTTTTTCCCCATAGGGGCTGGACCTGAGCCCTCCATTTCCAGAACAATCTCAGCAATACTTAGCTGGCTTGGTGTCTGTGCCAGTTGAGTTTGTTTAATGAACAAAAAAAAATAAAAACCATAATGACTTTAATTAGATTTTAGTGTAAATAAAGAACACAATTATGGAGTAGACCCTTTTGTCACCCTCAAGGAATTTATAGTGGTTTGAAAAGTCAACACCCACTTCTCACCACTCCTGTCCTTCTTGGTCAACCTGGCAGCTCCATTAATCAATGGGGTTGACTTCTGGTGCCAAAGTGGAAACTCTGAGCTGGTCTTGTCTAACTTGGAGGGACAGCTCAACCTTCTTCACCTCCTGTCGGTCTGGGGCTTCAACCTCAGCTTGATGTTTACTAGGCAGGGAGTCTACAGGACCAGTGATGTTGGGGGTGGTAAACCATGTCATGGAAGAAGGTGTAGGGGGTTCTGGCCCAGCTTCTCACCCCCAGAATCCAGTGAGATCCAGTGAGAGAAATGAAACTTCACAAAGGATGTGTTACCCAAGTTGAACCTCAAAAGATGTACAGATATTAGCCAAACGAGAGATCAGAGTATACAAAGGTCAGGAAGCCTGAAGCATTTTGGGGTGAAGCTCAGTGATGGAGGACAGTGTGGACCGGGTCGGGCTATGGTGGAGAAGGCTGGATGTCTGCAGATGGGCAGTGTGGAGGGCAAGAGCTGCAGATGCCACCTGTCATTAATGATGAGAAAAACATGGAACAAGCACTCCTCAACATAGCTGAAGATTTTTGCCACTTCTAAGTCCTCTAATTCTGTTTCTCTTTGTCCCCTGAGTGGTGATTTGGAAAGCCCCTACAAGCCCTCCTCACTTTCTCACACCCAGCCTTGGCCAAGGCCCAGGCATTAGAAGGTACAGGCCAGGGTGGAGGTGGGTATCCCCTACTCAAGTGTATGTTGTCTCCCTGCCAGCCTATGGGCCCATGGCATTGCAGCCGGTCCCTGCCTCCTTTGTGCTCCATATTCATATTTTCTTGACACAAACCATACAAAGTTTCAACACTTGGAGACTGCAAAGTAAACCATTTGTACATACCAGGTCTGGTAACACTTTAAATAATAGGCCAGTTAGTTAATGCTGCACTACAATAAAAATTCCCTTCCAAGTACACATTATGTCCTCATTAATGCCAAGTGAGTTCAGCGTGATTAATGTTATGACAATAAATAACTGGGAGATCGTGATGACCGCCAGGCTGAAGCACCACAGTGGGGCCAGTGAAGCCTAGCTTCTGCCACCCTTTGAACACACGGGGTGCTGCCAGCCTCCTTCATGGGCACAGTCCTGCCCCTCCAAAGCACAGCTCTGCTGAGGGTGGGGGTTCAAGAATTGAGTCTGGCCAGCCCTACATGGGGGCCAGCCTTTAGACATCTGGGGAGAGGAAACCAGGAGCTCAAGCGGACATGTGTTTCCCTCCCAAGCAAGCGCGCTGGTGCGGATCTGGACACCAGACCCTTGGGTCTCCAGGTGGAAAGAAGCTTCAGCTTCATCCTGAGAGGCCGTGGGCCAGGATGACTAGAGGCTCTGGTTGCTTGGGCACCCTTGGGAGGGGACAGGGGCTCTTGCACAGGGACAGTGAAGGTTGTGCCCCAGGAAGGTGGGACTCGGTTATCACCACTCGTCTGGTGCTCGGGAGATTGGAGCTTGGAGGTCAGCCTCCGTGCATGTGCGCTGATGGGTGGGCATCACTAGCCCAACTCTCACCTGGGTATGGATGCTGATGTGAAGCCTGGGCGGGACTGAGTGCTGCGCTTCTCCCCTGAGCCCCTGAGCCGGCGGAGTCCTGCAGAAGGACACCCTCTGTGCCGCCCTCAGCACACTGGACACTCACCAGCACAGGGAAAGGCCTGGGGGCCTGCAAAGTATGTCATCCAGGGGAAAAGGAATTTTAAAGAAGTTTCCCTTTTGTTACATTCTTCAGTCTACAGACAAACCAGACAGGAATAACTAAGATTAATTAGGCGTTAGCACCGTGATCTGTAAAAACAGTCGTGCTGAAGGAGGCGGTTAGCGGGTCAGATTGCATGGTCCACACCCCTTTGACTCTGTTAGCAGCCCCTATTGGTGCTTGCACCTTCCCGTGGTGCCAGTGCATCCAACTGTGTGCAGTGTAGGTGTCCTTAGTCCTACTTCTGCAACGTGGGCTCTGCCCCCATACCCTGGCATTTGAACATGCCTTTGTGGTTTTCCTTCTGATTTTCCCTTTTTGGATCTCCTGTTCTTGCCACTGTCTGCTGCCCTAGGCCTGAAAGCCCCCCTCCATACCCCACCTTGGGCCTCAGTTAGGCTGCTGTGGGTCGGACTGGGTTGGGGGCAGGTACAACAGCCTGACCTGGGGCAAGTGGCTCTTGAATTGGCTGGTGATGAGGCGTCAAGATTGTAAGGTCTGTCCGGAGTGGAGTACTGTCTGCCATAGTCTGGAGAGGATGAAATGGGTCAGGCCTCCTGGAGATGCTTCCAGGAGCTGGACAGAGGTCACAACTCATCCAAGCTGTGAGTCAGACAGACAGGATTCCAGCCCTCGTGGAGTCTTCTCCGGAAACCAAGGTTAAGGTCTAGGCATGTGAGTGAGGGTAAGTAATACTAGTACTGGTAACAAACACATCCCCAAATCTCAGTGGCTTAATAGAGTCGAAGGCTGATTTTCTACAGCACCAAGGCCAACATGACGATGTTCCTGGTGTCTCTCCAGGTGGCACCAGACATGCTCATTTCGGGACATTAGTTCCCCATCCTGTGGTTTCGTCTTCCCCTCGGGCTGCGGATTGCTCCACTGGGTTTTCCGTATCTGGCTGACAGATGGGGGAAAAAGAGGAGGATGACACATGGAAGGTTTAATGGGCCAGGTTCAGGCGTGGAGCTGTGCGCTTTGCCCACATGCTACAGGCCAGAACTCGAGCTCTCAGCCACTTAATGGCAAAAGAGGCCACAGAGGCGAGTCCCTGCACATAAGGGAAAGGAAATGGGGTGTAGTGAGTCGGCCTGCCCCCGGACATGGGCCATCAACCCTCATGACAGCCATGCACTCAGCTCTGAGTGCCAGGCGCTGCGCTGGACTCTGCATGTACGGTATTTAGAACCTGGTGGATGCTTGGGCACAATGGACTTGGGGCACAGGCAGAGTGACCTGCTTTACATGGGACTGGAGGGCCCAATAGATCCACTGTGCAGTCTGTTTTGCATTCATTCAGGTCCTGAGTGTGGTCAACCTGAAGTTGGATGGGCTTTAGAGCCATGGGTCCCTGTGAACTGACAGGGACTACATGCGGTTGGGGGGTTTGGGGGGCTGGCATTGCCTCTGGGCCAGTCAGGGTGGCTGGCTTTGGGATCTCATAGCAGAGAGCTATTTCCTGAACTTCAAGCAACCGGGCTTAACCGGTGACACCCCTGAAATCTTTTTTCTCCACTGTCTTCCGTCTTGCTTATGATTTCTTCTGACTCTGTTCCTTCTTGATTATGGTCTCTCCTGACTTCCTTTTATTTTTGTTCTATTCACACCATGGATAGGGTCCACTGGTAAGCTAAAAGAATTTATCCAAGCTGACACTCTGTTTATAATTTCTAATTTGCATTCCAGCTTTGGCAAGGTCTTCCATTTCTTGACCGTGGCCAGTGTCTTCTCTGCGTGCTTGGCACCAGATTATAGAGTGGAGATAGGAAAGGTCAGGGCTTTGTTTTCTGGGATGCAAATGACACTGGGGTTTGAATATGAGGTGTGTGGGCACCATACGAGCATGGTACTTAGCACCCACGGGTCGCCTCCTATACTGTGCATGGAAACTCCTGTGCCCAGGAGACTAGGGGTGCCATTTTAGGGAACAGGGTGACTTTCCTGTGATCACAGTGCCCTGATGATGAGCAGACCCTTCTCTTCCCCTTAGTCTTGCCTTGACTCAAGATGCCTCCAGAGTCTGATGGGCTGGAGCCAGAGGGAACACAAGGGTATTCATGCTCTTCTAAGCTCTGTGACCTCGGGTGAGTCAGTTTCCCTCCTTTGACCTCAGACTCTTCCATTGCATGGTAACGAGCCCAGGAAAGATGTTTAAAGTTTAATTCTGTGCTGAAGTTTATGAATCTTAACTTTAACTATGTTTCATAAATTCTGTAACTCCTGTCCCTGTGAGACAGCAATGAAATGGAAAGTGGATGTCCTTGGATCCTCAGTTTTCTCCTCTTTAAAATAGGGATAAGATGCATTCCTGTGTGAGACCACTGACACTGGTGTTTAGCCTGGCACCTGGTTTTCAAGTCTCCCATGTCTCTCACCCAGAGAGTCAAGTGGCCCAATTGCTCAGGGCAAGCAAGTCACGCAGGACACTGCCTGGGGAGATGGCCATTAGACATGTGGGGCCCAAACTCTGGGACCTGGGGTCATGTTCAACCAAGAGTCCTGGGGGAGGGGAGGGGAGGGGTTACCTCTGGAGCTAGCACCTGGTGTTGCCCTTTGGAGCACAGGAAAAACCCTGAGTAGGGCCACAGAGAGGGCAGGCTCTCCTTGCAGAAATACATGCAAATGTGTTTGTCATTAGGCCTTCCACGCCAATAATCCATATCTTCTCCTCTTTCCTTTGTTGCGTTTTTCACTGATGGCCGGTAGCCAGATAAAACACACTGTCTCATAAGCTTCAGCAGCCACTTTGGTCTCCCCCAGCTGGAGTGGGGCCTGTGAGCAGTGGCATGGCTCTGCCTCTCAATCTCCCCACCCCTTCCAGCTTATCAGCCCGGGAAGGTAAAGTTCTATGCAAAGACAAGTTGGGGCTCCCTGTTGGCCCCTGAGCCTGGCCATTGATGCCTACATCTCATGGCCTGGGGACACCCCAAAGTACCAGCACAAGAACAGGAAACAGCGGGAATAGGGATCTCCCAGTGCCAGAGTCCAAGTGGGTTGTTGGTTTTCTGAGGACACGTGAGTTGCATCCTTTGCACTTAGCTTGGCCCTGACAATCCCGATGGGGAGTTCTCATCTTCCTTCCCCTGCTTCTTCCTCTTGTTCCCTTATCCAGAACACCTGGCCCCCTCTCCCCTGGCACTTGATACATGCCCATGTCTGGGTCTGGGCATATACCTTCCCATCCCTGGAGCTTAGATTCACTGGCCCTTCACAAACTTCATCCAGTGCCAGGTCTCTGCTTGTCATGTTACCCAGATGTTAGTCCATTTCCCTTCTTCCTCCTCTACTTGCTGCTGGAATGGTGCCTTCTGTTCAAGCCTGGCATCTTTCCTCTCCCAGCCTCCTCCAGCCACCAGCGGACTTCATTCATTATGGCTTGTACACAGGTTGCCTTGCTCACTGAGGAGCCCCCATTCGTCCAGCTTCCTCCCATGACAGTTTTTATGGGATCTTTTCCCAATCATCACTTTTGATAGAACCATCTGGAACTTCCTTTTCACACAAGGTAGTCACTCTCTTATCAGTAACTGGTCCTGATGCCATAACATTTTACTTACATTCAGTTAATAGAATAATCTTATTGTGTGATTTAAGATTTATGTTTAATAGTTAATTTAAGAAGAAACCTTTGATATCACACTTGATGTATAAGTTGTCTCTAACCAGTAGGGTTTAGTTTCTATATATGACCCCAGTGACTTTGAAAGAGAATGCATATGTGCACACGTGCATGGGTGTGTGTCTGTGTGTATGTGTCTGTGTGTATGTGTATGTGTATGCACGCACATGTGTGCATAGGGGCATTGAGGACTTTGAATGTCTGGAAGTGGGAGAGAGACCCTAGGGAGGATAAGCATGTTCTTCATATGGGCAAAGTTGTGGTTTTCTTCTGGGATCCTGGAATCACTGTTCTGGCCTACCAGCCACAAGTCCTCCAAGGGAGGGTAGTGGCCTCAGTGCCCTCTGCTGACAGTCTCATGCCCCAGGGACCCCACCAGGGACAAGAGATGCCCCTTGTTTGTTCAGGGTGTGCCCCAGTTCCACCGTGTCTTTCTGTCTCCTGGAGGGTTTGGTCTCACCTGCTCTCTTAGCCCCCTGACAGTGCCTTGTGGGAGCTGCAGTCAGGGAGAGCCCGGGCTCTTTCCTCCCAGCATCTTTGTGCCATGACTCTTGTAATTTCCCCTTTTGGCAATAGAGAGGAAAGTCAGTGACTAATTTCAGAACAGATGTCAAACCGCATGAGATGCAGATCTCCTGTTGTATTGAATACCTTCTTCTCTTTCAAATTGGCAGGGTGGCCTCCACAAAGTATACACTTGTGGCTTTGCACAACAGAAATGTGTTGTTTCATGGTTCTGGAGGCCAGACCCCAAAACTGGTGTGTGGGCAGCATCCTCCCTCTGAAGGTTTCAGGAAGGAGTGTCCTAGCCTATGCCCTACCTCTGATTTTCCCTGGTCTTTGGCTGTATATCTCCAGTCTTCACATGGTGTCCTTCCTCTGTGTGTGTTTGTGTGTGTCCACAAGTCTTTTTATAAGGACATTGATGATATTGGACTCGGGAGCACCTGGATCCACTGTGATTTCATCTTAACTGTCTGCAATGAACCTGTTTTCAAACAGGGTCCTCGTATAAGGTACTGGGGGTTAGGACTTCAACATGTGAATATTAGGGGGACACAACCCCACCTATAACAGCTTCCAGTCTTTGTAAGTGACTCCCGTGTCTTCCTCTTCCTGGTTTTTGGGGGGCAGCATGGCATGAGTGCTGCCCTGAGTGCTGGCGCACTGTCTCTCTTGGTGGTTGGTGGTGTTAGAGCTGCCTCTGGCACCTTGAAGCAGAGGGTGAGGGGCATGGGGACTCTGGGGTTAGGCCTCAGATGGATGGTATGCTCGGCAACTTCTGTCACCATCTGGGCCTCACTATCATTCTGAGAGAGCAGATAAAACCTCATTTTACTCTGTTAATACATATTTTGTCTCCTCCATGTTTTGTGGCTCCTTCAAGGCAAAAATATTATTAGTGAGAAACAGAGGTAAGAGATCAGGTCTGTGTTCTGCAGTTGCCCACAATCTTGTAGGGACAAAGAGACACATGAATAAACATATGATCTGGGGGCAAGATGTAGTATCAGTGGGAACACATCGTGGGGTCTGGAAAACCAGCCCCAGTGCAATGGGGAGCAGCCAGTTCTACCCCAATCTAGGATGCTGAAGGATGCTGAAGAAAACGGGCTCATCTTCACCATTTATGATGTCTTCATGACCAGCATCCTCTCAGTAGGAGCTCTTGGGGAAGAGTATCCAGGGCCCAAAAGAAGGCAAACAGCCTGAACCCAGCATAACTGATGTCAAAGAAGGTGAGGAGGTCCACTGGGTTTTATCATCGTGAAGGGTGTGCTTGATGCTCAGAGTGAGAAGGAAAAGCATGATCAGGCCTTCAACGGGGTGCTTAGAGGGGGTGCCTTGTGACACCCCAGCCCCTGAGTCTGTCCCCTTAAGGGAGCATGTGCTTGTAGCAGGAAGAGCAGGGAACAGCAAATACTTCTGCACTAGGGACTCATCTTTAGACATTCTTGGAATCTCATCACATTTTTGGTTCATGTCTCAACAGCCTGCTGCGCAGAGTTCTTTAACTGCCTCACCTCTTTTTTATAGCACTATAGTCCACAGCAGGGTTTTGTATTCTGGGTACATGAGCGGGGAAGGACGTACCTGCCATACGTCCATCTGCATGTTTTACAATTTGTTGTGTATTTGGAGATGGCACTTTGGGAGGTCATGCGGTCACAAGGGTGGGGCCCAAGCCTAGTGGAATGAGTGCCCCTATGGGAGGATACATGGAAGACCTGAGTTCTCTCTGTGTTCCTGCTCTCTGGAAGGACAATGAGAAAGCTGCGTTCTTCAAGCCCAGAGAGAAAGGCCTTGCCAGAAAGTGGCCAGGTTGCCATCCTGACTTCCTGACTCCAGAACCACAAGAAGATGAATTTCTGGTGTTTACAAGTCTTCTTGTTTATGGTGTTCTGTCATGGCAGCCCATGCTGGCAAAGACAGAAGTTAAGTATTTTCCAAAGTTACAAGTCGAGGAAGGGGCCAAGCTGTAATAAAAACCCATCTCTGTCCGAGTCCAGTGTGTTTGCTTGACCTGATGTTTTTCTGATGTTCCTTTAACTTGCCTTTGCAAACAATTACTGAGCGTTTGCTGGGTAAAGACCGTTGGCTCCTCTGCCACCTCCTTTGCTTCCTTTTTTGTAGTTTCCATCCTCCTTCCCTACCAACACTATTCCCATAGCTATTGTAATTGTTGTAAATTAAATTTTCAAGCCAATCCCTTGACAGCACCTGTCAGAGTCGTGTTGTTGGTGTTGGCACAACCATCAAGTGTTTACTGCATGGTCCCTGGTGAGGTGAATCAGAAGGAAGAAGACTCATCACCTTTCTCTACAGCAGCTCCTACATTCCAGAGGTGTGGGGGACCTCACCCACCTTGGCCAGTGCACAGTTGCTCCTGCAGAGTTAGCTCTCCTTGATCCAGTGCCTTTGCTGAGGACAGCGAACAATTTTCACTTCTTTATTTTGATCTTGTGAAAATCTGGGAGGCAGCTGTGGTGATTAGCCGTGTGGTAGGTGTCTGCCTCCAACTGGTGACTTTGCAGGGACCACAGTGGAGGTCGGCAAATCAATCTGATGGAATCAGTGGATTAGCTGGATAGTTCCAGATTAAGTGGAGCCAGTTAAAACTTACATGGAGGTGGTCAGTTTGCAAGGATTAAGGGATTAGATGTGCCTGAACAAAGACGCCGGAACCAGAAGCCCCCTATGACATTCTTTGAGAAACGGGAGCCAGTGACTGGTTTCTGTTCATTTCTCAAACTGAGAAGAAGACAAGCTTTTTATTGACTTTTAATCTGATACCAGTGTGGCCTCCCACACTAATCAAGTTTTTTCTCCCTTGTGACCTGGGGTGGAGGGGTCTGATTTGAGAGGTGAATCTGAGGGGAACGAAGGGATACGTATCAGTGCCTATCCTCCTCCCTCCTTGAGAAATTGTTTTGGCTTTGCCATGGTTCTCTAGTGTGTCATGTAAACCATGTGTGTGTGTGTGTGTGTGTGTGTGTGAGAGAGAGAGAGAGAGTGAGACACTGTGTGTGTGATTGTGCACTACCATGTGCATGCATAACTATGGGGTTATGTCCTTTCAGGCTGGAGTAAAATTGCCTTTCTCAGATGCTGAAAACGATACCTGAACATAAAAGGGATGATCTCTAGGCTATGTTTTCCCCACAGAAATGCTCTCCCAAGATTTTTCAGCATCTGTCTGCTCCCCCAAACCTTGTGTGTGACCCCCGGGTCTGCTTGTTTTGCCTTGTTCGGGCCTCTTCAGGTCTCCGGGAATTACTCAGGATTCACGCTCTCCGTCGGCTCTGGAGCAGGGCCAATCCCATGCCTCCCTTTCTGCTGTCTTCATTAATCCTGGGCTTGCGTCCCAGCATTCCTGAGAAATTGATAGAGACAGAACATCAATTGCAGTTTAGCTCTACAACGGGGAAACTCACGGTGACAGGCTGGGGGATTTTGCTGCCAGAGAAGTCGATGGGCCCTTTCCTGGAGCAGCCCCGTGCGGAGACACTCGGGCCCGCGTGAGGTCATGCAGTGGGACACAGGACAAGAGCAACAAGCCGCTAATCTGCTAATTGTGGCCTGGCTAAGTGATATCACCTTGGAGTTCGGCTTTCTTGACTTGATGAATGGCTGTGTGTGTGCAAGGGAACAAAACCCAGCGTCTTGCTCAGGCTGGGAGAAAGCTGTGCCGTGTGATTTAGAATTCACGGATGCAGAGGGGGGGCAGGCTGGCCGTCCTGGGCTGACCCAGAACTTCCCTCGGAGAGAGGCTGCTGGACGGGGCTAGAGAGGGTGTCCCAGCAGTGGGGACTGGATCCACCTGTTTGGTGGCGCTGAATTCCTCTATCAGTTTTCCACACTGTTTGAGAAGAAGAACATGTTGCTTCTCTTTTTCTGTTCCAGCCCATCTGGGTCCCCTCTGTCAGGTGAGCTCCCAGGGAAGAAGTGGGGCCAGGACTCTTGGGAAGCGGCCCGTCCTGGATGGCAACTCGATGGCCAGGGAAAGACTACCTCTCACCAACACCTGCTCCTCCTCCTGTGTTCTTAGCCAACATCACCGCCTGCCCACCACTTGCCCAATTCAGGGTGCATGGAGCTGTCCAAGGCTTCTTCCCCTTCCCTGCTCCTGCCTAACAGGGTGGCACCTTTCCTTGTTCACTGTCTCAAGGTTGTGCAGTCTCTGCCCTGCACCCCCTTGCCCAGGTCACCAGCCTCTTTCTCCTTTGGACCAGAGTGGCAGTCTCTCCCAGGCAGCAGCCTGTCGTCCTGCCTCTTAATCATTGCCTTCTCACCGAGTGTGAACCTTCACGTCCCCGCTGAAGACCTCTAATTGCCCACTGCCTCTGGGATCAAGTCCAAGAATTTTTGCTTGACCCATGCAGTGTGCCCTGGCCCAGCTTCTGTCCAGCTTCCCTCTCATCATGCCCTGCCTGGAGGACACTCTCCATGTGTCACCCCTCTTTCAATGTCCCGCCACACCCAGCTCAAGCTCACTTCCGGGCCTTTCCCTCTATCTTGGCTGACTCTGAGCTTGTGTCTGGTCTCTCTGGCCTTGTGGTACCTCTCCTGGCTCCCCAAATCTAGACCTGTCCTCTCTACTCCATAGCATGCGTGTCCACAGCACAGCCTGGCTTGGTGTAAAGGAAAAGCCTGACTCTGCCCTGAAAGACATCTTCTTCTTCTTATTATTATTTTAACTTTCACAGATAATACAGAATTTCTCTTGAGAAAGGGATTGGCTTTGTTTAGGAAAATATCTTGACGCATGTCACTGGGTTTAGAAGGTAGCACTCTTGAGATCTGGTTCTGGAGGAGACAACGAAACCAAAGGGATCGCTAACCTGTTGTAAGAACTGGGAGACAATGTGAGTGGCAGTGAGAGTAGATGGGTGGGGTGGGGTGGGAAGTGGGGAGGTGGCTGGGGGTGGGGTGGGGGAGAGAATGGTTGATCATGGCCAAGGCATTTTCAGGACCAGAATAACTCATGTTCAAGGGAAGTTGCAGGTGGTTTTGAAATGTAAACATCCTTCTGCTCACCAAACCTCTGGCAGCATTGACTCTCCTGTGAGTAAGGCCCCCTGGGAGTGTCTGGCCAGTCCAGAAAGGGTGGTGTGCTCATAGCTGGGACTCTTCCATGGTGGAAACAAACAGCCAGAACATGTTGAAGACAGAATAAGAATTCAAGAAGAAAGGTGAAAAGGGGTCTCAGGCTGTTTCTTTTCTTGTGATCCACAAGGACTTTGAGGAAACACTGGCCTTTCCCAAATATGTGGGTCCGGACTCAGGCCGAGGAGACACCCCTCTCCCCCCAGTCAGCATCGGTTTCTGTGCCTTGTCCACTGGTTCTCTGGGTAGAACCTATGAAAGAAACAGTTGACCATGACTGTCCCCACTTTGAGCTCAAAGAATGGCTAAGCATACATAAGGGCAGAGGATGAACTATTAGAGGACATACAATTCATAGGGACTCTTCAAGTTCTCAGCTTATCCTGAATGACAACAACAACAAAAAAGCAAACATATCCTGAGGTTCCCATTGAAGGGTCCCTGGTGGGGATGGAGGTGAACCAGGAGGTAGGTTGATAGGCCCTGGCTACTGGTATGCCATCCATAGCTCCATCCTTTCCTCATGTGCGTCCTGCCTGGAAGGGTGACCAGGCTTCATGGCACCAGGTGCTGGCACAGAAGGTGGCCTGGGTTCAGTTGGAAGGGGCCTGTTGAGAGCATCGTCCAAGATTTCAGGTCAGAATGAGGTGCCTGGAAATTCTCAGTGACTCATCCCTCTGCATTCATTCCTCATGTAACATGCTCTGGACATGTTCGCTGTCCCCTTAGGAAGCAGGCTGGCTGTGGATGTGCGGGAAGATGGGGAGACTTGCAGGGCAGGGACCCCAGTGAGCAGGTGCCCAGTCAGGTGTGATTCTGCCAGAGACCTGGGAGTGTGTCGTGGTGCCTGCTGAGCTTGCCGGTGGGGCCAGAGGTTCTCGCCCCATGCCTTGGAGCTTCCTGCCTTCCCTGCCAAGTGAACTTTTCTCTTCCTCCTTTGTGTCTTTATGATTCACATTTTGTCATGATTTATACCTCCTTTCACAAAAATTAAATTGTCCCTCCAGAGAATAGGTTTTCTGATACTTAGGTATAGAGCTATGTGAGTGTATGAACCTGCTCTTGTCTTTTCAGGTGTGAAATTGATGGGATTTTCTTCATCTTCTCTATAACTTCAATAAATATTTCATGGTGGTCTTAAATTATCACCTTTTACTGTACACTGGAAGTTATTATTTTTCCTTTTTTTTTTTTTTTTAAATATGCTAGGAAAACAACCTGGATGAGCTAGAATGTTCCTGCCAAGTGTAATTGCCCCAGGAGGGCCTTGTAGTTGATTGACTTTAATCAGCTCCTCCTTCTCTGTGCCCTGAAATCTTTCTTTCTTCTTTCTCCTAACCCTGATCGCTAGTGGTGTAACCCCTTGGAAGGTGAGTGGGGGTGCACTTCTTTGGGAAGTTGCACAGGGAAAAGCTATAATGATGGTGTCTTTTCCACACTGAGAAGGGAGACCTTTCTTTGTTAAGAAGGCGTTTTTGGAAGGAAACTTAGTTCATATTATCCTATTGGTGAAGACTGTACCTTCCAGTGGGAATTGGGGTTCAACAGGAGTAGGAGCAGCAATCTCAACTTTGGGGGGGCCTAATGCCACTCCCATCCTGGGTTTGCCCACCTTCTTTTGGGCACAGAAATGTGCTAGGAGTAGCTCTGATGCTGGGCAAGACTTCTTTTACCCTCCTTGGCTCTCCTCACCTCCTTCTGGTCACCATGGAATGAAGCTCAGGGTTGGGGGGGGGGAGACTGGTCTAGAGCTGCATAGCTGGGATGGAGTCCCCAGAAGTGGTGTAGGTGGGCATGGTGTGGGGTAACTTCAGGGGCCTTCCACCCAATGCTATCTCTTCTGTCTGGAATGCTGCCATTAGTAGACTGGATCCATTCTCTCCCAGAAAACCATTTAGACAAAACAAGAGCTCTGACTCAAAGTTCACACTCTGCTTTTGACTCATCCATGACTGGTTCTGCCATTCTCATGGCTAAGAGGGACTTCAGGTAGGGAGATAGAGAAGGACCCCTTTCCCGACTTTCCCCCTTCTGCAGGAGCTGGTCCACCTGCGCTGGCTGGCAGCATAAACTCAGAGAGCCCCAGGGCTCCCTCTACCCAATGAAACTGCCACCACCCCTGGCAACCTGGAGAGGCCTCTGCAAATGAAGTGCTTATTTGAAAGGTCCCCTGGAACCATCCTTATGGGATCAAGATGCAGAAAATAGTTTAATGAGGATGCCAGCCTGCAGGTACACCTGTGCTAATTCTGCAGACAAAGACACTAACCTGGCAATACTGAGAGGAAGGAACCATTAAGCCTCTTTGGGGAAACATCAGCTCTGCAGGGCACACAGAAGCATAGTGCCTCAGCAGACAAGGCATCTTTAGGATTATGTTCATTGGTCTGGCTGGTCAGCTTCAGCAGCACCCATGGGCCTCCGGGGCTTCCCAGGATGGCAGGGAGCTGTAGAGGGTGAGGTGGTGAGGACACCCAAGCTTGCTAGGTGGGGAGAACATGATAGATGTCCTCACACAGAGAATGTGGGCCAAGGGTGGGGAGTCTGACTCATCAGCTTTTAGAGAATTTTGACTGATCCACAAAAGAAGTGTATTCGTAATTACTCTCCATTGCATTCTCTGCATGTGAGGATATACATGTACCCTGCACATGTACAGCTGAAACATAGCTTCAGGAAACACTGCTGCTCCCTGTGACGCATGAAATATGCCGAGCACTCCATTTTTTAAATTTAAGAACACTTGTAGTGACTGCTAATGAGTTGCTTTGCACTATTTGAAAGCTGTGATCCAGGTGCTTAGGGATGTTGGCATGGCAAGTATGCAAGGCTATGCTGCCCAGAAGAGATGGCACAACTCTCTGCGTCAGCTCTAGGCAATCACTGGCTCCCCTTACCAGCTTATTGGGAAAGCTGAATGAGGTATAGGGTGCTCAGTACAGGGCACAACACACAGGTAGTCTGACACCGTTAGCTCGAGTGATGATGACCAATCAGGCGATTTATGTGTTTCTTAGATCCTGAGTGCACCTGTCGTCCCCTGGGGCTGTAGTCCCCTCCCTTATGGGCACTGCCCCTGAAGCTATGTTGTTAGCCACATACAGAACCATGCGAACTACCATGAGGTGCACCTGGGGAAGAGGCAGGTGAGGCAGCAAGCTTTATGGGAGGCTGCAGCAGAGGGAGAGGGGGTCAGGATACACCGTGGTGCATTTGCAGCCCATGCTTCCCATGGTAGCTAATGGGTGGAGAGAAGAGTCAGTGATAGAGATGGCAGAAAAGTCTTTAGGTGGAAATGGCTTGGAAGAATAGGACTTGGAAGAGGTCATCTGAAAATCAGCGGGAGATGGCAAGTCAGCACCGGCGGTAACCTCAGGCTTGTTTTTGTTTGGATGAGACTTTTTTCATGCTTATTCTGGGTGTTTTGTGTGTGGGGAGTTGGGGAGACCCAGAGCAGCTGATTTCCTGGGCTCTGACAGTGTTGGGGGTAAGGGAGGCTAGAGGGAGTTGTATGCTACCAGTGCCTGGTCTGGGTGTCTGGGGCTGGCAATAGAGGCTTAGTCCTGGGAAGAGGCCTCTCTGACCTGTAGCGGAGGGTGAATGCCTGGCTCTGGGTTGAGGCTGAGGTTCTGGGCTCAGCCAGAGAAATCCTCTTCAGTGCTTGGTCCTATGTGGCAGACTCAGTTCCTTGTTAGGACAACAGTTTCCTCCAGCCTCTCCCCTGTCCCATGCACTGACTCGCAGTTGCTTCTGGCTTCCTTCTTTTCCTCCAATGAACCTGGGAGGTCAGTGTTGGAGAGAAGCCACAAGAGGGTGGCAGGGCAAGAGTGTCTGGGTGTCCCGTGGGCTAGGCCTTGGGGGAGGGGGTTTAGGCAGTCTCAGCAAAGGTCCAGGCTGGCCCTGGGCCCAGTAAGCTGCTGGGTGAGCGCAGGTGTGGAGTGTGTTGCTGGTATAAATGCAGGGAACCAGCCCAAGAGGAGTCTGGCAGGGTGATTGGTTCTCTTGCCCTGTGGTTGGTGCCCTGCTGTCCCTGGGATGCCCTGTCCCTTGGAGGCATTACCTGTCATCTCCCTGGGAGGCAGAACTGAGACCAGTGCCACCGCTGAGCTGCCCACTTACTGGTGGGCAGGAGCCAGGCAGTCCTCTACAAGGTGAAAGCTGGCCTATGCCTGTCTTCTCATTGCTGTTTGTCTGTATCCCAGAGACCTTTGTTTTTCCTTACCTAAAAGAGCAGATAAACAATCCAGACTTTGTAGAGCCTCCTGGACCTGCCTTGCCAGGAATGTGGGGCAGGGAGGTGATGGGCCAGACCCTGGCCTGGTCCTCTGGGTCCTGGCATCCTGGGGACACCCAGTTGTGCCTTGAAAGTCCCTGGGAAGGGGTTTCTCCTGGGGGCTCAGGAGAACTGGCTGGAAGAGCCCACACTGGTGGCTGTCCTGAGGTGGTGGGGTACCTCAGAAGGGAGCCTGGTGACTGACCCCAGCAGGGAAGCCTGGTAGGCCTGGGTGGAAAATTCAAGTCTTGGCTAACTCCACCGTGTCTTGTTTTGGTAGCTCAGGGAGCCTCAGGACAAGTTCTTCTGTTACCACTCGAGGTAGGGTGGGGTGTCAGGAGGAGGGGTGGGAATAGGCTGGATGCTGGAAGGCAGCAGCTGCATTTGTCTTACCTTGTGGCTCTGGTTCTGACTGGGGGCATGGTGGGGGCGCTGACCACTGGGGGGCACTGCAGCACCACCATGGCTCTCTCCCAGCTCCTCTGCCACAGTGGAGCTAGTCCATTTTCTGGAAGGCAGGGTTGCTCCAGAGGTAGAACAGATGGGCCAGGTTGTGTTGCCTGCAGATGATCACCTGTGAAGCTGGAGCATCCTGTAGTATTGTGCCCCCTCTCCCCTCCTTCTCTCTCCCCAACATGTACCTCTTCATTCATTTGGGTACACACAGACCCACATATCCCATCGTGCAGGATAAACAGTGCACCCAGACCCTTCAGTCACAACCTCGCATGCAGCTACACTTAGTCACAGCCTCTTGCACACGCTTGATCACACTCATTTGAGCTCTCAGCTTGTCACAACCCACTGGAGGCCTTGTATGCACTCGTGTGCACACACACTTGCCCCGCAGCCATGCCAGCCATGTGCCTCCCACATGCAGGCGGTACAGCAGCTGTTTGTGTGGTGGGGCTGATGTAATGTCAAGAAATTTCGTGTTATATTTAAAATGACACCTGTAAAAATAATCTTCAATTTGTAATTTAAATACTGTAATACTCAATTATGTGGACTGACAGGAAGTGTCCCAGTGGCTTTAGAGAACAACATTCCTGTGCCTCCCTCCAGGGCACTGGGACGCGATGGGGACGGGTCCAGCCTTCTTCCTGAGTGGCCCACCAGGTTGCTGAGCTGGTGCCCAGGGGTTTCCACCACCCAACTGGGTGCCCACGCTGCCCTGTCGCTGACTGCATGTCTATGCCCCCCACTCCTGGGGCTGCTTCCAGTGAGAGCGCCCCCTGTGGGGGTACTCAGGTATCCAGAAGACAGTGAGAGGAAGACCTCTACAAGACTGTGCTGTCTGGACCTTCCATGTCTATGGTCATTAGCCCATGGTCCTCCTCAACCCTTTTCTCCTTACCCTGAGCGTTGACGTCACCCTGATATCTTCCAGTGTCCCAGCCCAGAGCCTTTTACTCTCAAACACTCAGCACCACCTCCCTCTGCAGCTGTATCCTCATTGCTCTGGCCCTTCACCACGTGACTAAGAGTCACTAAGAGTCACGTGACACGTGACTAAGGCACTACGAGCACAGTCTACCAAAGGACTTCAACCCAGCCCCACAGCTCATGACTTCCACACAGACCCTGAGTGTACAGCCCCCCGTGACTCACAGCTCACAGCCATAGACCCAGGGGACGCTCAGCCTCTGGACTTCACCCACTAGGTCTAGGTCCCTCCAGTGCCTGGCACTGAACGTAGCCAGAGGGAGCACATGGGTCTCCCCCAGCCTGCCCTCCTCCCTTCTCCTCTCCCCGAGGGGGCTGCTGTTTGTACCACGGCTGACCAGCTGAGAGCTAGCCTCAGTGGGTGACTCCCTTGGACCCTTCAGCTACCTACTCCTCCAGCCAAGTGGTGGCCATACCAGTCCCTTCCTCCCCGAAGTGCCTCTTGAACTTGATTCTACCCTACTCTCCACCCCAGGCCAGGTTGGGGTCCTCGTCTCCTCTTTGTTAACCTTTGGTCTCCAATTCATTTTCTTCACACAAGGCAGGGGCTCTGTTCTAAAGCAGTGCTGTTCAATAGAAGGTTCCAAGAAGGTGGACAACTCTTTCTCTGCACTGACCAGTTTAGTGACCACTAGCCACAGATAGGCACTAGAAATATGCCTAGTGCAACTGAGATATGGCACTGTTTTTTTTCTCTGTTTTTTTTAAGATTTTTTCACTTGCGGTAACATTGGTTTACAATGTTGTTTGTGATTCAGAGGCAGAATCTCCCTTGGTACACACAGTTCTCCACTCTTGTGCCCCTCCTCACTCTGTACTCTCCCCTTCATCCCCCTCTAGATATCTTGATTCTATAGTCAGATTACTGGTTTAGTTTTATCTGCCCTTTTGTTTTGTTTACATGTATTCCAACTTGTAAGTGACACTACCAGGTATCTGTCTTTCTCCTTCTGACTAAATTTTGTTTAGTATCATCCTCTCCAGTTTCATCCATGTTGTTGTAAATAGCAAGAATGTATCTTTTTTATAGCTAAATAGTATTCCATTGAGGACATATACTTCCTGATTCACCCATCTGTTCTGGGGCACTTAGGTTGGTTCAAAGGTTTGGCTGCTGTAAATAGTGCTGCAGTGAACACCGAAGTTCATATTCCCTTCGAAGTGGTGTTTTGTATTTTCCCAGTAGAAACGTAGGAGTGATGTTGCTGGGTCACATGGTAGATTCATCTTGAATATTTTGGAAACCCTGCAGCGCCTGGAGCAGTCTGTGTTCCCAACAGTATAGGAGGCTTCCTTTTTCTCCACATTCTCACCAGCCCTTGTTCCTGGTTTTTTTGATATGGGCAATCCTCACACATATTAGCTCACTTTGGCTTTGATTTCCATTCTTTTGATGATAAATGATGTTGAGCATATTTTCATGTACCAATTAGCTGGCTGTATGTCTTATTTAGAGAAGTGTCTATTTAGCTCTTCTACCCTTTTTTTTTGATTGTGTTGTTTGTTTACTTTTTGTTGAGTTGTATGAATTCTTTGTAGATGTTGGCTATATATTGTATGTATGTTCAACCCCTTGTTGGATATACATTGTGCAAATATTTTCTTCTATCCAGGAGAATTTTGTTTTATTAGTTTCACTGTGCCAAAGCTTTTCAGTTTGAGATAGTCCCAATTGTTTTACATTTTTTTTTTGTTTCCCCTGCTGTTGGAGATACGTCTACAGAGATACCTCTGGTGCCTCCATCACACCTGGTAGGACCTCAGGACCCTTTCTATAGCTGACTGTGGTGCCCACTCCCCTTCAAGATGGAAACCTCCACGAAGGAAAACTGTCTCCTGCCCTTGGCTGTGTCCCTGCACCTGCCTCAGCACGTGGCCTCCATCCTAGCAAAGGGGTAGGGATGGGCTCCAGTATTCCTTACGGCTTCCCCAGTAGTGCCTGTCTGAGGATGTAGTTAAGATAGAAGAAAAGTAGAGAAACTTGAGGATTCCTGGGTCTCCTCAACTGATGACCTTGCTTTGCTGAGAAAAGGTGGGGTGATAGCTTACTATTTCCTTTTTTTCACTTTCCTGCTCCCACCTGTAACCAGGAGACCAGACTGTACCTTCCTGCTGCACTTGGATGCCTTTAAGAGCTGTTTCTGAAGGCGAATCTCTGGGGTTTTGGGGGTCTTAATCCACCACCTCCCCATCCTCCCACACCATCTGTGCTCCCCACCCACCCCTCTTCCACCAGGCATAGCAAGCAAGGAGCCCATGTAGCAGCGACTATTTGAAGATCCACCCTGGCCCATCTAGCAGAATGCAGATGGAGTTTGGTCATCCTGGGCTGGTTGTCTTCTCACAGATTTCTCCTGGTGACCAGAGGTGGAAAAGAATGTAGGACATGGGACACTGGTGGAGAATGTGGGGGATGCAGGTTGTTGAGCAAGGGCCACCAGGGTACAGACTCTGCCTAGTCTGTGAGAGTACAGTGTCTCCTCTGGTTGACTGGGGTTTCAAAGCTGGTTTTTATTTTAGCTACTTCCCTTGAGCTATAACCATGTTGAGTATCAGCTTCAAAACTGAAAGCAGCTCCAGCATCAAACCCAGTGACAGAGTCAGTACTTGATCCAGAACTAAGAAAAAAATCAGAACCAGAGCCAGAGCCAGTGACACAGCCATTGGCAAGTCTAGAACATGTACCAGCTCTAGCCCCACCCTAAGCACCAACTCAGGCTCCATAGCCAGAGCCAGCGGTAGGGTTAAAGCCAGAGCTAGGCCGAGTCAGCTTCAGGGGTAGAGCCAGTCCCCGGACCAGCTGCAGCATCAGCAGCAGGGTTCAATCCAGTTTTAGCTCTGGCTGTAGCACCAGTGCCAGTCCCAACCTGGAGCTGATGCCAGCTCCAAAGGTAGAAGCAGCTGCAGTACTGAGTTCAGCCCTATTGCCAGAACAAGGAGCCGAGCGGCTGCCAGCTATCATGCTGGAGTCAGAGGCGGAAGCCTGAGAGCTGACGCTGGGGTTCAGTGCTAGGAGAGGCAGAGTACTTGGCCCTTGGGAGTGGGCTCTGGACAACCCCGAGTGTGTGCGCTGCCCCTGCCACACTGGCTGCCTGAACCCAAGAAAGGGCCCCATCCATGCTGATTCCTAGGTCATGCTCTGTAAGATGGAGTTGATGCCCTCCCTTTACAGCTGGCCCCGAGAATGCCATGACTGGCGCAGTTCTGAGCACAGTGCCTGGTCAGAGGGGCCTTGAGGTAGAGCAGCAACTCTTCATGTGCACAGGAGAGCTAAGTGACTTTCAGAGAAACCTGAGCCCATGCATTTGGCTTTCATCTGGCCAACCTAAGAGCTCTGCTTCTTTCCTCCCCTAATGGCAGAAGGAGGTAGATCATTTTCCACAGTCAGCGCAGTTATGGTTTCCATCACCAAATGCCATGCAACCACATGCTCTGGAGACTCCTTAGGCCCTATTGTAATCTTTGCTGCAAAGTTCAAGAGCAGCGCTTGCACATCATCCCACAGATGTGCATAGACGTACCCATAATAGACCCATGCCCCGTTTCATACAACTGGTATGAGCTGACATCAGTTGCTGCACAGGCTCTTTGTAAAATGCGGACAGGAAAGATTGATGGCGGTGAAGGGGTGTCTTGGGGGTCTCTGAAGTCCAGGAGCTCTCCATGAAGCCCCAAAGTGCCCCTATGAAGTGGGCAGCATGGGGATTTCAGTTCCCCTTATTTCACAGATAAGCATCCAGTTCAGACTAAGAAACTCTCCCATGTAGGGTTTAACATTTTGAAAGTAATGGGGCACCTCCTGGTCACTGAAAATCAGATTCTGCCCAGGAAAATGAGTGGTGACTGGAGTGAGATACCCACCACCCCATTTGCTGTGCCTGGGGGTTCTTTCTTGTCCACCCTCCCTCCTTGTCTCCCTTCTTCTCATGGAACACTCAGCTGGAGCAATGTTTTTGGACTTTGTCTTGTGGAATTCTGCATTTTTTCCCCATTCACACCAGACCCGGCATCTCTAGAACTTGGTTTTTCTTGGAAGGGCTGTCTGTGAGAATGGGCTTTTGTTTGGATTTCTCATCTCCCTGGAGGGGTAGGTGGGGGAGCTGGGAGCCAGCAGGTCAGGGGCTCCCCTCCTCTCCTCCTGGGGCCTCTCTAACTCCATGGACCAGGCGCAAAGCCCTGGCAGAAAGATCCGAGTGCTCCCTGTGAGAAGGCTGGAGTAGAAGGGCTGCTTGTCTGGGGAGTCCAGGCATGGTGCTGGGATTGGGTTCCTTCTCACCTGGGAGACTGATTCTGGAAGCCTCTTGCCCCAGCAACTTTGGGCAGATTCTACTGCATCTTTTGAGACCCCAGTATTCATGCATTGTCACACTTTAGAAACCCAGGGCTCCTGGGAGAAGAACTTGTTGCTTCTCTGTGTGCACACGGATATGTGTACGTGATTGTGTGTGTGTGGTGGTCAGTTACAAGGTCTAGAAGAGGCTTTAGTTACCAGAGTTCTGGCATGTGCAGCTTTCTTGAGAGAGGGGATGCATTCTAGATAGAACCTCATATATATATATATATCCTGAGGTCTGGTACATAGAACACATGTTATAAATAATTATTATGTGAATAAATTAAAAAAAGTCAAGTATGTAATTACATACCATAAAGGATACAGAACCTGGCCAGACAGTTCTATGAATTTGAACAAACATCTGCTTGATGGCTAATTCTGCCATCAAGATACAAGGCATCTTCACATATTCAGTCCTGAGAGTTTCTTGTGCCTACCTCTCTGGGGGAAAAAACTATTCTGAATACTGTCTTCATGGTTTAGTTTGCCCATTCTTGAAATGCATAGAAAAATCAGATCAAGAATTAGTACATCCTTTCCCCCTTGGATTCTATAGTTGTGCATAAAGTTTTTGAGATATATTCATACAGACTCATTGACAGGAATATGTTCTAAAAGGTGATTTCATCTCATCATCATGTGAATGTCAGAGTGTAATAACGCAAACCCAGAAGGTATAGTCCCTACACGCTCAGCTCTCGGTAGGAACCATGGTTGTGCATGTGTCCATGTTCACTGCAATGCTGTCAATGTACACAGCCTGTGTGTGGCTGTGCTGTGTGCTCCTGTGTTCCCTTCCTTTGTATCCTTGGGCACTTTTCTATTGTATGAATCCCTTTCCTCTTGATGGATCTTTGGACTGTTTCCAGTTTGGGACTTTTATGAAAAATACTGCTGGGAGTATTTATGCCTAAGTCTTCTGTTATATGGGTTTTCACGTTTTTTAAGTTTTTTTTTTTTTCACTCCTATTCATTGGAGTGAAATTGCTGGGTCCTAGGTTGGTAGGGGTACGTTTGATGTTGTAAGAAATTGTCAGTTTTCCAAAGTGGTTGCACCATTCATACTTCCATCAGCAGTGTATGAGAGGTCTGTTCTGCATGCTTTCTACCATTTGGTAGGAGTGGTCTTTATTTTAGGGATGTTAATTTTAGCCATTCCTGGTGAATGTGTAGTTATTATAAATCCCTGTAGTTTTAATTTGCATCTCTCTGATGACTAATGATGTTAAATATCTTTTTATGTATTTATTAGTCATGTGGATTTCTGTTTTGTAAAGAATTTAAGTGTTTTCCCATGTTTAGGCTGCCTTTAAAAGATCAACTTATGGGAATTTTAAAATATAATTTGGATTGTAGTTCTTTGTTGGATATGTATATTGTAAATATTTTCTCATGACTTGTCTTTTCATCTTCTGAGCAGAAATCCAATGGATCAATTTCTTTATATATTTAGTTAGTTTTTCTTTTCCCTCCCTCCCTCCCTCCCTCCCTCCCTTCCTTCCTTCCTTCCTTCCTTCCTTCCTTCCTTCCTTCCTTCCTTCCTTCCTTCCTTCCTTCCTTCCTTCCTTCCTTCCTTCCTTCCTTCCTTCCTTCCTTCCTTCCTTTCTTTCTTTTTTGCTGATCTCTGTCTAGGAAAGATCTGCCTACCCCCTAGTTTTTGATATGATCTCCTATGTTTTCCTCATGATTGTAGGTTTTACATTTAGTTTTGGAAACAAAAAATCTTGACTTTTGGGGTATGGCCTGAGGTATGAGCCAACATGCTGGTTTGCCTTTGGATCTCTAGATAAGCATTTGTGATCGCCTCTTCTGCTGTAGGGAGTAGGCTGGGTACTGCCACCTTCCCTGACGGCAGCTCTGAGCACTGCTGTCCTGGACAATCTCTGCAGGTATAAGATAGTTAAATAATTAGCTGCTCTCCTGGGGTCATGGATGGCTCAGGGAGCAACTTGTGGGCATCTAAGGTCAAGACAGTCTCCGGAGGAGGTTCTTGAGATGAGCTTTGGAGAACAGAGAGTATTTTATTGTGCTAAGTTCAGGAAATCAACTCAGTAATGTGCCTCTGTCCCTGATGAGAGACACACACACATACACTCACACTTCTAAACACAAACACATATACATAGATGCACACATATATTGTGCATATATGTTTATACAAATCTCTATACATGTACATCTTTATCTGTATAGCTAAACCTGATCTTATCAAAATCTATGTACCTATATCTAAATTTATATCTAAATCAAAATCTCTATTTCTATAGCTAAGCCTCTTTCTCTCTCTGTTCTTTTTATTTTTTATCTTTTTCTTTAACCTGATTACCTGTCTCTATAAATCTCTGATTAGGAGTCATGAGCAGACTCCTACTTCTAGGTACTTGAGCTCTTCCTTGTGTTGGCACAGGACAGTTCTCTCAACTTGCTGCAGATTTGTAGCCCTCATCCTACCTGAGTGGTAGATCCTTACAGCAACACTGAGCAGGCTGTCAGAAATCACCTAGGCCCAGTCTGTCCTTATCTACATGGTGAGGGGGGAAGGGACAGGTCCTCAAATCCCCAGGAACTTGACAGAACTAGGAGCGCAACTTAGACTCACCTGAGCTCTGGATCCGACCTCTCTCCACTGACACCTTACCCCTGCCCCCTGCGTTGGAAGTGGGAAACCCTTCTTGTATTGCTGAACTTCCCCCAATATTCTCAGGTGCAGTTGCCCTTGATGAGTCCTCTGTGGGGTTCAAGAGCATTGAACATCAACCCTAGCTGATCTCTTCCTACACACTTGAGATTGTCCAGCCACCTGAGCCTCTCTCTTCTCTTCTAATAACTCATGAGTTGTTTGCTGCTGGTGGAGCTGTGTTTTAGTGACCTTGGTATTGCCATATTTCAGAACCAACATGGGCCGCATGCATCAGAACCACCAGGATATGAAAGTTCTGCTGCAGCAGGGAAGCTGACTTGGCACTCTGAACTCAGCCAACAGCTCCAGCCCAGAACATCGCAGGTTAAGATGGCTGCTTTGCTAGTGGTGTTCATGCTTTTGATATGCTTGTTCTCCTTTCAAGAAGCCAGGCGGCTCCCCCACCCTGGCATCTGCATGCTGCAGCTGATATCCATGGTGTATAGCCTGTTTGGTTCTGTACTGATAGAATTCTAGGGGAGTGTGATAACACCATGGATCCTGCCAGAAAACAGTGAACGGAAGGTGGCTTGTCCAAGAAGTATGCACACTTCTGGCCAGTTGGGTTGTTTCCATTCAAGTGTCAGTGATCTGTAATGTGGCTAATATGGGGGACATTGGTCTAGGAAAGAAGGGGCAGTGTGTGTGTGTGCTGGAGTTCTTGGCTCAGGGCAAGGTCAGAGTCCTTTGGCTTCTCTTTTGGGTTTCAGTGGACCCAACCCTGGCCCCCTGGTGTGGGAGCATCCCCAGGGAGCCCTGAGTGAGAGTCTCAGTTCATCCTTGGCAGCCAGTGCTCCTGAATGTGCTGGCATCAGAGCTGTGAGATTCCCATCAGTCAGTGAGCCTCAGAGGGAAAGGACTGGTCTGAGCATGCTGTTCTTCCTCTTGGAACCCGTGTACCCCTTGAAATTAGATTCCCTTGTTTATTTTCTCATAGCCTTAGTGATGGGTTCTTGCTGACTTAGAGAGCAGCTATGTGTCCTGTGGAGAAGGCAGTGGCTAGCTGTTATTTTAATCCAAATTTGGGGACATCTCCATGCCCCTGAGCCCTCCATGGGGCCTAGGCATAGCTCAGCTCTTGTCTAGTGCCAGAGGCTCCTGGTTGCTGGTGTGTGCTCAGGGTGGGAGGTGAGCCATGAAGTGCTGCCCAAGAAAACAGGGGCTTTGGCAGGCAGGGCACTGGGGATAGACATGGGTCTCTCCTGGGACCCCTGGTCTGCCCTCTGGAAGACAGTTTGAATATTCCACTGGGCTGGCCCACCTGTTGACCCCCAACTCTGGCTCTGTTAACCTGTTCCTGCCAGGCTGCTCTCTCTCCACCCCTTCCATCATTCAGAACTCACTCACAGAGACCTGGCCTGTTTCCTCTCCTAGAAGGTTTCCCTTGATTTTCTGCTCAGTTTTATTTGATCCTGCAGTCCTTTCCTAGCCTTACTACCTTCTGACCTCTCCCTGTGTCTGCTGCCAGCAACATCATCTTTTCACTTCTGCAGCTGACCTGACCCCTCTGGGGGAGTTAGCATTGTCTGTGCTGACAGAAAGGGCCTGGGGCAGAGATCTTGTTTCTTTAACTCTGTCCTGAGCGCAATACCTAATAGGGCTCATTGGCAGTTCAAGGTTACTCCCACCCTAAGTCTGAAGGGTGACTCTGACTTGTGTGCAAAGCATCTCTATTAGAGGTAGTTCTGAGACCCAGACACTGGGACACTGGCTTGTTGACAGCTGTCTGTCCTTCTAAACCACTGTGAACCATTAGAGGACAGGCTGTCTTAATAGCCCTGTAACTACTGAGTTGACAGGTCAAAGTACATTCCTAGGCAGAGGACCCAGCAGCCACTGGAGCTCTCTGCTTCCATAGGGGAACTCTGTGACAAGTGTGTGGTGCCACCAAACACACCTCCCTGGTGGGAACTGCAGGTGGTACAGAGTTTTCTTTCCTGTCTCTTAAGATCTCAATGAACTTGGGTCCTGTTGAGAAGTCCAAGGTGGAGCTGAAACAAATGTCTTTGCCAAAAGCTGCCTTGGGAAGTTTCCTGGCAACCTCATCCCACCTCACTGCTCAGGATTCAGAATCACTGAAGCAGGAGGCAGGTGTGCAGGTGCCTGACTGGGTTTGTGACTTAAAGTAGGTGCTTCATGAGAGCTGGCTCCATCTTTGCCTCCATTTTGAGGCATCAAAGGGAAGGTGGCACCATTGTTCCCTGTGGGTCATGACCTAGAACCCAGGTCAGCAGCCAGGAGCTGTCTGGCTTGACTGCTCATATAATCACAGGATGAGGTAGAGCTGGAGTCTGTTAATGATCTCTCCTTTGTGGCTCTCTATCTTTTCCCCTCCAGTTCCTGAACACTGCGCCTGAAGCTGAGGATGCCTTTGGTCTGGGACACCTCCTTATCTCGTCTGTGACTCAGAAGGCGACATCCTAGCCCCAATATTGCTTGGTCCAGGGAAGTATGTTTGACAGTGTGGGCTGAAGACCTTGCTGGCTGGTCTGGGAGCTCTCTGGTGTCCTCCTCATGCTCTTCCCGAGTCTCTGTGAGGTAGGAGCTGCTCACGTACTCCAGATGAGAGTGGAAAGGATGGAGCTGTGTTCTGAGTTTTCCAGAATGTGCTTCCCATCAGCCTTCCTGCAACTCACTGAACGTTTGAAGTGGAGCATAGGGTAAGTTGATACGAGCTGTAGCTCAGGATCCAGTGGAGCCCACAGCCCAGCCCTGATCACGCAGGCCTGCTATGTGACTGGTTGTATGGCTGATATGCCAGGGACAGGGGCAGACTGTGATCCCCAGGAGGGGCGAGCTCAGGTCTGGGGCATGGGTCCTGGTGGACGATTGTTTTTGCAATGTGTGTACAGTTGAATGACATCATACCCTGGAGTGCATGAATTTTTTTTTGCTAGTCTTTTAACACAAGTTTATGTTTTTCAGACCTTAAAGCTGCAGGTCATTTTTTACATTTGCTATTGAGAGCAGATGTGACTGATTCCTTTTGGGTTCTACTGGAAAACGGTGGGGTTGCGGAAGGTCAAACACAGAATGCCTTTCAATCTCCATTATTATTTCCTCCACTCAGTGGACTCAGCAGGAAGCCATGCTTGGTAATGGTGGCCTTCTTAAGATTCCCAGACAAGTAGTCGCAGCACTGGGGATCCACATGCTTTAAGCCAGGTCTGGGTTCCATGGTCAGTCAGGGGCAGAGACAGGAGATTTGGCACCATCGGGGCCTCAGTTTCCCTACCTGTACAGCAGAATATGCTGACAAATATTATGAGAAATATTTGAGACACTGCTTTTCTTCAATTCTGTGACTCTGATTTGGAGAGACCCAGGCTGGGGACTGTGACTTCAGTATTGTGCCTCCATTTAGTGATATAGTGGGAGACTGGGGAGCTGCCTCTGGTGGAGGTGAATGTCCACCCTTTCTCTGTGTGATACTTGGCAGATGGGGCCTGTGGGAGGGCCAGGCTTGCCTCATCTAGAAGAGAATACTGAGGGTCTTCTGTGTTCATATTCATCACGGAGGGTTCCTGACAAATGGGTTCTCACAAGCCACTTTTATAGGGAAGTTTCCACCTCAGACTACAAAACCCACTCCCTCCCTAGTTAAATTCTCTTATTGGAAGTGTTGGAGTGACGGTTGGGTTGGTTTGGGACAAGTTCAGTAAAGGTGACTGTTTGGTGTCACCTTTGGGCTGAGTACTGGCCTCCTGGGAGACACTGAGTCCAGGATCCTGAGTCAGAGGGACAGGAGAGGCCCTGAGTCTCAGAAGACACCCTTGCACAGAATGGCCACGTGTGCTTCAGAGATCACAATTAGAACGATTTCAGGCTGGGAGGACAGAGGTTTGCTGCCATGGTGGCATCATCAGGTTCTGTGATATCCTGGGGATACCTTTAGAATCAGAAATGGGGGACAGTTCTGGATGAGCTTTGGTGGGGGGGGGAGAGTTAAGGTCTGACCATTAGGGCTGCCATGAGGATTCATTTACCCATCTTTGTATCCATCCACCCATCCATTTATGTGCAAGCATCAGGAGCATCTTCTTGTGTGTTCCTCATTAGAGATATGAAGGTAGACAAGATAGTCTCTGCCCTGGGGCTCAGGGGACCAACTTAATATTGTGCCTGGAGGTGAAGCAGGTACAGGATAATGAGAATAGAGTAAAACCCTGTGCTTGCTCTAAAGGGAAAATGTCTAGACTGCCACAGGCGTGGAGGGACAGAGTAGGAAAAAGGGTGACTTGTAAGGAGGCACCTGAAAGTGTCAGTCATAGCCTGTCAGGCTCAAGGGAATTGTTATCTTCGGAACTTTGAACATGTTGGCCTTTTTGTGCTAGTGTCCAGTGGTGTCCACAGTGTAAGAGGCTGGATCAACATTGCCTGTGTCCCCCCACCCCCCAGAGGGGATGGTGTTCAACTGTGTGTCCATGCTCTATGGTAGGTGGGGTTCTTGGAGCCCCAGGTAGCACTCCAGGATGTGTACATTCGGAAAAGTTGACTTGCATGAAGGGACATTCTGTATTACTTGGTTCTCTTGTTTTTTAAAGTATATCATCTTTTACTAGGTTTAAAAACTTTTATTTAACCCTCTGCCCCAATACCTTCCCTTCCCTTGTCCTTCCCTCCCTCTGCTTTCCTTCTTAACCTTAGAAATATCATGGTATTTATTAATGTCCACCTGTTGTTTGTAGTTATTATATTTGTGTAACTGTTTGCTATGTAAATGTTGTATTTCTCTTTGTCATCCTGACTTACTGCACATTATTCCCTTGAACTCCCTCCATCTTGCTCTCCATGGCTGCATTCATCTGTCTGCAACTGAGTAATACTCCTTAGCGTGGATCATCCCATCTTCCCGAGTCAGTGACCTGGGACATGTAGGCTGCTCCCATGTCCAGCTGTTATAAGCAGTGCTGCAACAGACACTGTAGCTAGTCTTCTGCATTGATGACTTTATGCTCTTTGGTTAGATGCCCAAGAATGGAATTGCTAGGTCAGATGCTATTTCCATTTTCAGTTTAAGATAATTCCCACCTGACCCCCCCTATAATGGCTGCACTAGTTTGCTGCCAACACTATAACAGGGCTTCCTCTGTTGTGTCTGAATTCTCTTAAGGAAAGTTACTCTCTTTGACTTGGGGACATCCTTTTGTCCACAATATGTTTTCTTGTAAACTTGGTGTGAGTGACTATGCTGAGATCTGCTGTCAAGGTCACTAGTGAGTGAAGGCTGCTGGACTCTCAGTCTAGAAGGATTAGTGGAAGCCCCAAAACTCAGTGGCAGGAGGAGCAACAGCATGGGCATCTTTTCTGAATCTTAGTCTCTGGGACAGATAGAGCCACTTGTAGCTAAAGCCACAACTGCTGGCCCTTCTTCCAGCTGACACCGAAGAACATTGTTCTCGCTGTTCCTATAGACATACCAGTGACAGTGCTTCACTGACGCAGATGCCATCTATTTCTTTCCCTCTCCCTCATGGGGACAAGTGGAGACAAGTGGAGTCCTTTTGTGCTCGGCCTGGCACGTGGCATGGAATAACAAGGAGTTAAACATGTTGGCAGAAAGCAGATTCTTCATCTTCCAAGGGGAACCTTCTGCAGACACCTCCTGTTGGCCCTACTTTAAAGAGGAGGCAATGGCTTTTAGCGTGAAGCTCAAGGGGAGGAAGCCAAAGAATATCCTTCCTCAGACCTCATGGGAAATTTGGCAAGCAGTATTAATAAAGGCATCTCTTTTTTTCTTTCTTCAATGTAAAATGCCAGGTTACAGTTGGCTGAAGCATTGTAGAACTGGAGCCAGTTAATCTTCTGAGTCCGTATTTTTTACGGGCATGGCGGGAACTGTCCTGGGTTTTTGTTTCCAACAGTGGGGTATCAGGATTTGTATCCTATGGTGTATCCAAAAGAATAATTCTCCTTTCCTTTGATGTTCCTAGGACATCTTGAGGCACTTAGGGGTACATCCTCAGGGGAGGCTGCAGGATGGGATTGCAAGACCCTCATTAAGTCACTCAACAACAGCCACCGAAGGGAGACTGGGATGTTTGGAGCTGAAAGCTGTGCAGCTAAGTGGCAGCTGCCTCAAAATCTGTCACTCCTTGCCCAAACTGCTTGAACCATGAACCCTCTTTCATTGCAATTAGGGTCACAGTCAGATGCTGTGCTACCAATGTAATTGTTTTACAGGGTCTCCGTGGACTGTTTTCCTAACATTGGGCAAACTATACTTTTGTGAAATGTTAACAAAAAGAAACTTGAGAAATCTTCAAAAACATCATCTGTTCATGACCTTGAAATTCACTGAGCAAATCTGCTGTTACTCTGGGGTGATTATCACCCTCTCAGTGCCATTTCTCCCCTTGCTTTGTTTCCCAACCCAGCCAGCTCAACCCAGCCAGCTTGATTTTTCCTAGGGGCTCTGTCCACTGCTCTGCTCTGTCCAGAGACTTCAGTGGCTCCCTGCTGCATCCAGAAGCAAGTACAATCAGCCAAATCATTAAAGTCTCCTGCTTAGTCCCTGGGCCCTTCCAGCTCTAGCTATGGGGGCATGGTGGGGATGAAGAGCTTGGGGGTGGGGGCTCTGCAGCTCAGGGAAGACTGTCTCCAACACACTGGTGTTTCCCAGATCACTCATCTCTGTCTATATCCTTACTTTTCCTGGCACATCTGCCCCATCATCCCTCACTTGTACTCATTATTATCCAGCCTACCCCTTCCATCCAGAGCAAGTCTCCATCTTTTAAAGAACCTCATGAGCATCTCAGTGCTTGCTTTTTACCATGGCTGATTTCATACCGCCATTACAGAGCAGCACCCTGGGTGTTGGGAAGAGTTGAGTTTGAAGCTTGCTGGGTGACCTCAGGTGACTTGCTTAACCTCTCTGATTCTCAGTTTTCTCCTCTGTGTAATGGGAACATACCTACAAACCCCCCATGTTCATCATGCTGCCCCCTCTGAGCCTTTCCTAGGTGAATGTCAACTGCACCAGCTTTGCCAGTACTCACAGGAACATACCTGGCTGAGCATTTCTGCCTCCACCCTCCTCTTTCCTAAATGGTGGTGGAGAGTTTTACCAGAGCTACTGTACTAAGTAATCCTAAGAAAAAACATGAGCTAAGGAATATCCTATCCTAAGAATAGCCCTATTCTGTTTTCTAAATAACAAAGGTGGGCCTGAGGGCCTGAGGGATCATTCTTTCTCTTTCTGTCCAGATAAAGTGGACATGGGCTCTAGAGCCTGATGGGACTTGGGAGCACAGAGGGGTGAGGACAACAACTCTTTCAGAAATCATCCCCGAGAAGCTGGTGTGCACGTGGGGAAAGCAGCCCCCAGTTGGTCAAATTGGGAAACCTCAGGTCATGTCCTACCCTGAGACTATGGGTAGAGCCCTGGTCAAATGGGAGGAGCCACTCTTAGGCTGAAGAGGGGGGCTCTGGGCAGAGGTGGGGAGGCTCTGGTGTAAACAGGAGTTGGGAGAGGACTGGCAACTGAGTGTGGAGGACAGGAGGTGAGGTCCTGGGTCAGGGTGTCCCAGAGGAGTCTGAAGGGTATTTCCTGAATTCAGGACTGCAGATTCCCTCTGCAGATGGGCAAGCATGCTGGGCATGGGGTGTTGGCCAAAGGTCCCCAGATCCAGGCTGCATGGGTGGGTGTGCCCAGACACTCCTTTCTCTGAGCCTTGGGATGCTTGGCCTGCACCTCTCTTGCTGCCCTGACAGGACCCAGGGCCTTGACAGGAGAAGCACCTGGGATCTCAACCTCCTGCAGTGGGGTGTGCCCCGAGGGCCCTTGGCCAGCACCCTGCTTCCTTTGACTCTCAGTTTCTTCTTCTGTGAAATGGAGTCAAGAACATACTGTCACAGGACTGTTGTGAGGGTGGAGTCACATGATCTTTGTCAAGGACGTTGCCCACAAAGACAGTAAGTGGGGATATTACTTACTGCCTGAATCTGGCAGCACGATTTGGCAGTTAGGACTCCATAATGCCTGGCAAGAAAGAGCTGTGGTGGCCACAATCTACAGCAAAAGCTCAAGTTCTAGAATCCTGAGGAACCCTCTGGCCCCTGTGCCCCCAGGTCCTGACCTTCAGGGTCCTGGTCCAGGCTAAGGAGACCCTTCCTCACTTCTGCTGCTTCTCTCAACTTCCATGAAGATCCTCTGAACATCATCACATCAGCAGAGCCCCACCTGTCTTCCTGTTGATTCCTTCCTCAGCCTGGAAGTAAAGCTCACTCTTCCCTAAGCTCAACTGGTGTGGACCCCACATTGGCAGCATCTGTGTCACATAGGGACTTTTCAGCTCTGCAAATACTCGAGCTCCACCCCAGCTTTGCAGAATCTAATATCTGGGTTGGGGATCAGCAAATTGGGCTCTGACTCCCCTCACGGGGAATTGAGCACCCATGACACTCAGGCCGAGGCTGAGATGGGAGAACAGGTGTCTGGCACAGGGCTTGGCAGAGTAGGTGCTTAGGGTCTGGTGGCATCTCCTCTTCCCCTACCCAGGCAGGACTTTTACCCGAAGAGGTTAACACTACTGCAGACCCCCCGGAGGTGAAAGGGCCTTGTTCCCCTGGAGGATAGATACATTATGACGACTTCATTTGATTAAAAGGGGATGTTGATCATTAGTTATGACCCAAATTTCTCCCCAGCAATCACTCAAAGTGTTCCCAGATGCGCCGGGGCTGTGCTTACCTGTGAACACAGCATCCTTTATGGTGAGGACACTCGTGCTAGGGGAGCTTTTCAGAGAAGTGAGTGGCCTCCCTGGCCCCTCAGGCCTGCCCTGTTTGATGGAGTGCATGATTGAAGGGAACATATGCATTCCAGATTGGACCCGAAGAGCTGGGGCTTTGAGAGGCGCTGCTTCCAGCAGCAGCCAAGGGGAGGTGGGGGAGCTCTGCAAGTATTTGTTGTTCCCATGGGGCTAATTATTGACTTTTAGAGGCAAGTAGCCGCCCCAATTTCAGTCAGCACAGTTGTTCGTTACTGCATAATTAAGAGGAAGGGGGAGCAGCCTTGGTGGGAAGACCAAATGCAAATAGCTCGAATGCTTTTGTCTAAGCAACACTGGGCAGCAGCCACAGAGGTCAAATGTTCAGCCCTTGGACACCCAGCAGGCATGGAGGCTGAAGGGCAGGTGGGCATGGAGCTGCTCCCAGCTCCTCTCCGGCTCCCTGGAGGAAGATGGAGGGGGCAGCCCCAGCCTTAGGCAAGTTTGCGTGTTTCAAAGGATGACTGCTCCACTTATTCAAGGCAGTTGAGCTTGGGGAAGAGTGAGCTTTACTTCCAGGCTGAGGAGGGAATCAACAGGAAGACAGGTGGGGCTCTGCTGATGTGATGATGTTCAGAGGATCTTCATGGAAGTTGAGAGAAGCAGCAGAAGTGAGGAAGGGTCTCCTTAGCCTGGACCAGGACCCTGAAGGTCAGGACCTGGGGGCACAGGGGCCAGAGGGTTCCTCAGGATTCTAGAACTTGAGCTTTTGCTGTAGATTGTGGCCACCACAGCTCTTTCTTGCCAGCTGTTATGGTGTCCTAACTGCCAAATTGTGCTGCCAGATTCAGGCAGGACAATTTTAGGCCCCTAAACTGTGGGGTGAGAGCAACCAACAACCAGTGGACACCTGGTGGAGAGAATTCTGGGGTGTAAATTAGCAGGAGGAAGAAAGGGATAGAACCTGAACATGTCCTATTTGCAGTGGGGAAAGTTTCTAGGAAGCTGGGGTTTGAAACTTGGAGAACTGCACTGGGGAAGGTAAGATCCTGGTCTGGGAGTCAGGGCTCTGGGTTGGAAGCCAGGCCTGTCACTGACTGACTGAATTTGATGGAGTTTCTGCCCTTCCCGAGTCTTCCAGACCATGGAACCAAGAACGGGATATTCAGAACTGATGTTCTAAAGGAGCCCTTTGAAAAGATGAACTCTGGCATTACTATGCAGGAGAAACTGGGGTTTTTCTCTTTAATCATGTTGCTCCTCTTCACAAGTAGGAAGTGAGTTTGAAATGAAAGTCCCAGGGAGAGGCTAGGTCTCCAGGGTTGCAGCCATGTGGGCTGTTCAGCTGGTTCACTGACTCAGAGGAACAAGGATTCTGAGGGAGAGGTGATAAAGCCTCAAAAATAAATCCATTCAGCCCTGAGACAAACCTCTGACAGGTTTTTCTTTGCAGAGAAACCTGACCCCCCCTTCCATCTTCCATTATTCTGCTCCAGGAGGAAAGTGGGCATTTGGGGTATCTTTGGAAGGAAGGAGATGATTGGTCTCAGTTTCCATTGACACTGTAACAAATCACCACAGCTTGGTGCTTGAAAGCAACACACATTTGCTATCATGCTCTTGGAGGATAGAAGTCCAGCACGGGTCTCTCTGGGCTGGAATATGGGCATTGGCAGGGATGCGTTCCTTCTGGAGGCTCCCAGGGAGGGTCAGTTTCATCACCTCTTCCAGAGTCTGGAGGTTGCCCAGATTCCCTGGCTTGTGACTCCTTCTCCAGAGCCAGGAAAGGGCCCTGTGTCTTCTGCATGTTTCCTCATGCTAATACCAGCTCTCTGTCCTGGTGTCTGCATTCAAGGACTCCTGTGAATGCAGTGGTCCACGAGGTAGTCCAGCTACCTTCCTCCTCTCATGTCAGTTGGTGAAACAACCTTAACTCCATCTGCTTCCTCAGTTCCCTTTGGCTAGTCAAGATGTTCAGTCGTAGGCTCCAGGACATGAGCATCTTGGGAAAACTGTTTGTTGGATAAATGAGTTGCTCAAGCTTTTTCTTCCAATACGCTCTATGAAGCACCTGTGGTATTGTGTCCTTGCCATGATTGTATGTGCCTGGACCAGTGGGTATGCACACATGTGAGCAGGCTCACCTGCGTCTAGGAGGAGGCAATAAAAGGGCAGCATCACCCTGGGGTGAAGCAAGCTCAAGAGAGCAAGAGGAAGGGGGGGAGGGAGAGGGAAAGACAGAGAGAGGAGAGGGATGGAGGG
>PVHY01001623.1:0-33310 GCA_004024945.1 Uropsilus gracilis
AAAAAAAAAAAAAAAAAAAAAATAGTGAGACCTAGTCTCAAAAAAAGAAAAAATAATAATAATGTCTACCTATAACACTTTTTAAATAAAAAAAAATAAATTATAGTAAAATGTGCTATTGTTATTTCCAGGTTACAACTGAATAGACTGATTTCAGATAGGTTAAGCAACTTACTCAACGTTATTTAGCTATTTAAAGATAGAGGTAGGATTTGAAAAGAATTTTCAGTCTCCTAGTCTGAAGGTCTTGCCCTATTTTTTTAAAAATAAGAAGGTGTCCTACATATGTGCTAGGATTTTGAAAAAGATCCTCTTGGAATAACCACTTCAGTCACTTTCCCATTGTGAGTATTTCCTAAGACCACCTCATCTTGAGACTCTTGATATGCTGTCCAGAAGAATAGACTGAATTTCTCGACTAAAGTAAGAGATTTGTAGATTTCCTGGGGTAAAAGATTTCTGGAAATCACTGGCCTCATGTATGTAAAGTCTACCCAGTTTAAGCTCCCTAAAGAATAAGAATCACATCAAAGATAATATCTCTGCATATGAATAAACACCAGTCTACATACAAAACACTGAATTACATTCTTCTGACTAATATTTATTTATGTTATGTGGAATACAAGATATAAGGTGGTACTATAACATTATGCTTAAGAACATGGACTCATTCATCACATGGCTTTGACTTCTTTTATCTTCTTTATGACTCAGATTCTATATTTATACAATTTTAATTGCTAAAAAATTGACAGTTTCAGAGGTACAACACAATGATTTCTTTATATATCAAAATGGTCACCATAAGTCTAGTTAACATTTTTCACCATACATAGTTAAAAAACTTTTTTCTTGTTATAAGCACTTTTAGAAACTAACCTCTTAGCAACTTTCAAATATATAATTTAGTGTAATTACCTACTGTCACTATGTTATAGATTACATGCCCATAACTCAGTTTGTACCTTTTCACCACTCCCTTGTATCCCATTGCTGGCAATCACCCATATCATTTTCTGAATCTTTGAGTTTGATATTTTTCTTTCTTTATATTCATACAAATGAGGTCATACTGTGTTTATCTATTTTTATATGACTTCTTTCAGTAAGCTTAATGTTCTAAAGGTCCTTTTATATTGTCACATGATTTCATTCATTTTCAATACTGAATAATATTTTATTGTATAAATAGTTATGCACTGATTAAACAACAAAGCTATGCCCCAAGAAAGTAACTGTGGATGATTTCATCACTGTGCAAAAGTTATAGCGTATAAGTACCTTACACATCCAGGTTATGTGGTTCAAATTATTGAGACCAACATTAAGGAAATAATACATGATTGTACCCCATTTTCTTTACCCCATATATACAAATTGAGTATTTGTTTCCTCCCCATAGAATTGTTATAAAGGTTAGATGTGCTAATATATGTAAATTGCAGTCCAATGGAACATTCTGAAGTGATGGAAATGTCATGTATCTGCAGTGTCTAATATAGTAGTCACCAGACACACATGACAACTGAGCATGTGAAATGGCTAGTGTATCTGAGAAACTGAATCATCTATTAATTTCAGTAGCACGTGTAGCCAGTGGCTATTATACTGGACAATATATACTGTGAAATTACACTCTATGCTACAGGAATACTGCTATTTTTATCACTGTTGTTATTATGGGTGTCCTCATAGGTGGGCTTGAGTCCCACTTACCTGCCCTTGAAAACACCTTCGTCTCTAGACCTAATTTTCATGTCTCTGATGGGATTCGAGGTAATACTCTACAGAACTTCTGTGAGGATTATCTGAGATGTAAGTGGAATATACCAGTGCTAAAAGTAAGTGGGAACTGTTCTATCTAGGACTTATATATGGGCAAGGCACAGCAGGTTTCTCTGTAGAGACATTCTGCTTATTCCTGAGTGTGCTTTGCTCTACCAGGCCACTGAACATTTGCTTATATTATTCTGTCAGTTGAGAACAGTCTTTCCACCGTTTCAGAGAGAACTATATGAACATTTCTCCTTTGTATTCCATGCTCTGACACTATACAAATGTTTCCCTCGACTAGGGCACAAGTCAAGTGTGGCCAAAGCAGCCCTTGACACTTCAGGGACTCATTCATTTTTGTTGTTGATGTTTAATAAATGAATGAATGTGTGTACCATATATTATGCACTAAAAAAATACAAGACGTTTTCTAGAATAAGGCAGGCATGGTAGAATAAGGTAGACAAATACTTTATATCTTAACTATGACTAGAGGTAAAAGACATTGAAGAGTTTTGAGTGACAAAGCATGAATATAAAGTTATTACTGGAAGCTCATGCACATCTCAGAATCGTCAGAATCACTGGTAAAGAGTAAAAGTCCTAAGATCCTGATGATTACTGAAATATTGCTTGACACTTCACAAATATTGTATTCATTCTTATATTCATCTTGAGAAGTAGTTATTACCACACCATTTTACTTACAAGGAAAATGAGACTAGAGTTTTTCAAGGAACTAGTCAAGGGTCCCTCAGGGTTAAAGTGTGGTAAGAGAGTGCCAACTTGAAAGCTCATGAAGCTGACTTAAACTGAAACTTTTCAACTAATTACAAGAATTCTAAGTATTCACAGACAGCAATGCTGAACTCAGATCTCTTTCAGGACTAATTGCTATAATACCACAAAAGAAAACCCAACAGGTTCATCTCTAGTGTAACAGATAAATGGAAGTGGATATAACAGAAAAGATTTATTATCTTAAGCCAGGCACAGTGGTGCGCACCTGTAATCCCAGATACTCCCAGATACTAGGGAGGTTGAGGCTAGGAATCACTTGAATCCATGGGTTCGAGATTACCCGAGGCAACATAGCAAGTCCTAGTCTCTTAAAAAAAAATTATTAGAAAGAATTGTTATTTACAATTTATCAAATCTAAGCAGGTTTACATGAAAATCCTATGTGATCATACCACAAATAAATTTTATACACCTTGACACTGCCCGCTTACCCCCCTACCCCAAAGAGGCAGAAAGATAGAAAGTCTAAATGCAAATGCAAAGTAGACAGAATTTTATTAAAGAGTTGAAGTAGTCAGGGCATAAGGGTTAAGAGCACCTGATTTCAGGTCTGGCAGGTGGGACAAATCACTTAACCTTCTATGCCTCAGTTCCTCCATCTATAAAACTGGAATGATGACATCCTGAAGTTGAGAAGTTTATTGTGAAGATTAAATGTGTGAACAGTACTTGGAACAGAACTTACTCAATATATATTTGGCATTGTTGCTACCCCCTGACAGTTCTGTCTTTGTTATAATTGTAGGACACTCAGAATGGTGTATACTTTGTCAGTTATTTGGGTTTACTTAGATTGATTGGAGCATTTGTTTCCTATCCTTGAATACACATTGATGACAGAATAATGAATGGGCTGGGAGGAGGGGGATGGTGAAATGAGGTAGCAGGTAGTAGCCACAGTCCTAGCCAATATTTTAAATACTGTTGAGAAAAAACAAGTTTTTTTTTTTCCTCTGAAAACCAGGCTAGCGTGTAACATTATTTATACTGCATTCAGCATGGCAATGTTATTTGACATTTGTCTAAGTACTATATTCTTACAGTAATTACACCAACCACAAGAACCTTAGAAGGGCCAGAAAACAAATAATGGCTAACTGGCTCACTTACCTCTTATCCTTCCTTCTACTCAGAAAGATCAAATCTTAAAGATAGGGTAACATGTAATAGTTTGGAAACTTGAGACTTAGAAAACACTAGTGAAACTCCCAGGAAAGATATAGCAAAACTTGATTTTAGGAATTCCTTCCTTCCTAACCTCAGCACTACCTCCAGATTATTTGGATATTTTCATTCATGACCTCATAAGACAATTTTTCATTCACAGGCATTAGCCATGGTAAGAGTCAGGCTGAAATCCAATCCAAACAGCTAAGTTGGCTCACAAAAATTACTTTCTAAAATAAAGAAACCAAAATTGAGGGAACTGAATCAAATATCATGAATATATCCTATGAAATAAATCTTTAAACCATTATGGCTTTGTAGTATAGTTGGAAGTCTGGGAGTGCAGTAATAACCTCATGTTTTCTTTCTTTGTGTCTTCCTCTATTTTTTTTTAAACAATGTTTTATAGCTGCAACAAAGAAAGTCTCTTTAACAAATGATGCTGGGAAAATTGGACTGTCTCTTGCAAAAGAATGACATTAGAATACTCTCTCACACCACAAGCAAAAATCAACTCAAAATAGAGGAAGACTTGGGTATAAGAACTGAAACCATAAAATATATAGAAGAAAACTTAGATAAAACATTCCATGACATACACTTCAGAAACACCTTTCAGAACTAATCTCCAGAAAGAAGGAAGACAAAGGAAAATATAAATAGCTGGAACTAAATCAAACTAAAAGGCTTCCTCACAGTAAGAGACAGTAACCAAAACCAAGTGGTTTTAAACAGGAGAAAATACTACACATCATACAATAGATAAGAGGCTGATATCGAAGATCTATAAAGAGCTCATACAACTGAACAGAAGTAAATCAAACAATCCAATTAAAAAATGAGTAGAAGAGTTAAACAGACACTTACACAATTAAGGAATGCAGATGGCCAACAGGCATATGAAAAAAAAATGTTTATCAAAGACACAGATATCACCTCACACTGGTGAGAATGGCCCATATTAATATAACCAGAAACAAGTGCTTGTGAGGATGAAGAAAAAGGGAAGCATGTTATACTGCTGCTGGAAATGTAATGGAAACTAGTCCAGTCACTGTGGAAATCTGTGTGTAGGTTCTTCAGACCTCTAGAAATGGATTTATTCCACAGATATTCCACTCCTAGGAATCTACCCAGAAAATACAAAAACACTTAATTCAAAAGGAAAACTGTACTCCCATGTTAACTGCAGCATTTGTTTATAATAGGCAAATATGGAAAAAAAAAAACTAAATATCCCAAAACAGTTGAATGGCTAAGGAAGATATGGTGTATGTTTGCAATGGAATGCTACTCAGCAACTAAAAAAGATAAACTCTTGCCATATGCAGCAACATGAATGGAGTTAGAAGGGCTTATACTAAGTAAATAAGTTAGGGTAAAAAAGACAGATATTGGATGGTTTTACTTATACGTGGAATATAGAAAAACAAAGTCAAAGACACACCTTGAAAACTAACCATAGATAAAAGACATGCAGGAGAGAATGGGCATGGGTGGGGAGGGAGGAGGGCTGAAAATGAGGTGGAAGAGCACAAGGGAATATAGTGATAGACTATAGGTACTTTAGTGATGGAAGAACTAAGGTGACCATACCTGAGGAGAAAAATTCATATGTTGCCTAAAAATTAACAACAATATAAGAAAAAAAGTATCACATTATGGAAGTAATAAACAAACAATATAAGAAAAAAAAGTATCACATTATGGAATGTAATAAACAAAACAAAAATTAAAAACAAAGAAACCCAAACCTGACCATAAAAAAACAGCTGGAAAACCAAAAAAAAAAAAAAACAAAACAAAAAAACAAAAAAAAAGAAAACTGATCTAAAACTATATGTGCAATATAATCACACAGCTATATTCTGGCATTTTATAATTGACCGATGAAATAGCTATTTATCCTCAATTATAAGGGAGGCATTATGTTAGGTGCTAGAAATCTAAAGATAAAAGGAATTTTCTTTTATTCTACATGATCCCATCTACTAGTGTTACTGGGAAAAGGCCTGAGTTCTGCTGCCTGTCACTACCAAAAAGCCAATAAGCAGTGACAGGAATTGAATCTATAATAAGCACTTTCATTTTTTCTGATCACTAGTGATTGGTCTGAGAGAATGGAGGGCATAGCACTCAGAAGAGAATGTTCTCCCACAGCCACTGGTCTGCCAAAACAGAGGGATTGTTCTGACATCTCATCTCGAACTGGCCTTTTATGATAACTTAAACAAGAACATTACTCATAAGCAAACAACCCATCAAATGAGACCATGATAGTTGAGTCAGTTTATCAGAACAACTTGTCGTAGTTGATACTCTTGCTATCTGTCATGTTCAGCCCCCAGAATTTGTTATCAGCCTCCCGGTTATCCTGACCCTGGTACATCTGACGGCATCAATGCCCGCTCTCTTCCACTAGGCAAGCTTGCGTAGATTCCTGTACCGCCCCCTATCGGTAGGGTTGGAAATGTACGTAGGCAGAAAGACCGCATGGAACAATCCTGGTGGCTCAGATTTGATTAAACCTATTAAAACATGGAGTATGAAGGCCCAGACTCTGACCTAGGGTAAGCCAGGGAGGGTCTCCCTCAGCAGAGGTGGAGGACAGCTAAGGAAAGACATATTAGATGTCGAGACAAAGCTAGTAAAGCAAAGATAGGAGAAATAGATAATGTAAGAAATAGATAAGCCACCCTGGGTTGCTGTCTGAACGAGATAGAATCTTATATCCTGAAGAATCTGGTTGTTGGATAACTAGATCTAAAGTCAGAATGATCTGTTGAGTCTCAGCTCCATCAGTGTACTGTGTAACTTCAATAAATTAATTCACCTTTTTGTGCTTCAGTTTTCTCAGTTATGAAGAGGGTTAAAAAAAGAAAAAACTGACACAGGTAAATTCAAGGGCCTAAATAGCTTTATTAAAGCATTTATGAATCACGAGGTTTCCCAGCTAGCACGCAGAAAGGAGTTCTAAAGAGCTGTGTAAAATGTAAAACTTTTTTTTAAAGGAGGGCATGAACTAAAAGAGTGGATTATTTCTTGCAAGGCCATGTTCCTTGAGAGACTGCAAAGGTCTACCAGGCAGATTCCTTGTTAATATTGACCAGGAAATGCCAGATCAATGGGCCAAATTTACTTTTATGAGCGGGCTATACGTTACAAGGACGTTACACATTAAGCCTTACTTTGATGATGTGGGCCTCAGCATGAACACCTCCACACTAGGTCTGTTTTCTCTTTTTTCATAGGTGGTAATAATGGGACTCACCCTATATTGGATAATTACTCCCAGTTTTAGCACTTAGGTAAGTCTACACCCTCCCTGCACTGACCTGAATCAACTGACACAGTTGGTCATTCTACATGGAAAGTCAGTAGCCTTTAGCCCAGAATATAAGAGCTGTTAAGTAAATGTTAATGTCCTATTTCTCTTGGAAGAAAGCAGGACGGGTTTCCTTCAGCAACCTTTTCCTGCCTCTAGACAAATGATGTCATTTTTGAAATGGTGGAAAAAAGAACTAGCAGCCCTGACCATTGAGGACCAAGAGCAGTCTGTGACATGCTTCAGTGAAATACCAAGAGGGACACAAGCCATGCTCTGCAGACTCTTAGGCATTTGAACTACAGGAAAACACCTGAAACTCCAGAGAAAGAGACCTTAGTTCTCAAAAAAGCTCTTCCCTGTTGCCAACCTCTGCTGCCAAGTTCAGAACCTCCTTCCTTGGTGTGAGTTTCGATTCCATCAAAAACTTCCAGGGGTTTTGTTGGGGTTAGTTGAACATTGACAGATTCTTCAAAGCCTGGAATTCACCCTGGGTGTCAAAATCAGGCCAAGTTTCTATGGGGCTAAGGTTTCTCCAGGGAGGGTCACTGGGTTCTAACACACCTAGAGAGATCTGAAGCTTCAGGCTTCAGACAACAAGGCGACAAAAAAAGAAACTTAGATTTTGAAGCTGGATCCTGATTCTATAACCATCCCCCCAGCCCCAGGAGAGTGAAGGTGGGAAGGTAAGGCGACCCCCAACTCTAGATTAGACACAGGCCAGAGGGCTAAGAATTAAGTGATATGTGGAGCAGTTGGGGGGGGGGAGGCAACAAAAACCTGACCAAGGATAAAGGGCCCAGGGTTTTAATACAATGAATGACAGGTAGCTGACATAGTTTCAAAAAGAACAAAGGCTTAGGTAAATAAATAGTGTGGAAAAGGAGAGCAAAAATGAATTACAGAAATTCCCATGAGGACTACCTGTGGTATTTTTCAAAAAGCACAGTTACAAAGGCATGTTAGCAGAAGCAGAGGTCAAGATTCAGCCCTCCCCTCCCACCTCTGCACCTGCTCCTGACACCTGGCCTGCGGTGCAGGCCACACTGTGCCTAAGGCTCCATGGAGCAGTGGTAGCTTAGTGGGAGACACCGGAAAACCCACTATGGACTCCCAGCAGGATCCCATGCAAATGAGCCAAATTCCTTGAGCCTCTGCCAACTCACCTGTAAAAAGGAAGTGATGCCTCCATGCCTAAGTACAAACATGCAATACTATTTTAAAAGAGTACGGATGGCACAGGGTAGGCCTTCAACGATATCCTCATCCTCCTCTATTCAGTGGGATTCAGCCTGATAAACATTTACTGAGCACAACTAGACATCAGGTGCAACGCTCAGCATTGCAAGGGGAGATGATATCTAAAAAAGTCACTGTCCTCAAAGCTCCTATATCTCTGAAACACACTGAGGCCTGTACTGAACGATACTAGCTGCAACAAATGCACCAACAAGGCTCTGGGAAGGAACTAATTCTGACCAAATAGGAACAGGAAGGTTTCTTTGCTAGGACACCTTTCCTCGTTGATCTCACATTAGAATCCCCTGTGCTGAGTATGCAGGCTCTTGCTTCTAGTCCCTCCCCCACCTAGCTTGTCTCAGGTCCTTTCCCTCACCATATCTGTTCTAACAGCTAGTATTTGTATACAATTGATCTGTGCAAGGCACTGTTCTAGGTGCTTTACGTTAACAAACCCATTTAATCCTTATCACTAGGATGTAGAGAGCTAAGAAATTAGCCCCTATGACAAGGCCAGTCTGCTGCAAACCCATGAGGCTTTTGCATCAGCCAGGTATGCTGTATCCTGATTGGCTCTTGCATTAGCCAAGTATGGGCCTGGAACAGAACAGGTAAGGGGCACTCAAAGAAGTGTAAGCCCCTGTCCACAGGAGACCATATATGGTTGCAAACTAGACCATTGGACAGTTAGTATTTGTGGCAAGCATTGATTGGAGATGACGATCCTGGAATGTCTGGAATGTTTATGTCTAATGTATATGAACTCGAGACAAAGCAGCAATAAACGAGACTTGATCAGAAACCTGTCTTGTCTCCATTTCTCGTGTCTCCTGTCCCATCCCCATTCCCACTCCTTCCTCCAGGTCTCCGTTGATGATCCCGCGGGTCGGGACACTAGGAGATGACGACTCTCTTGTAGTTGAAAAACTTCCAGTACATCAAATACTTGACCCATGGTGACATGGAGAGTGGGTGATTTCATTATGAACTCTGATGGTTGGGCTCCAGAAACAAAGTTGTTCCCCCAACCAGTACTAGATTGCTGGAACAGTGTTATGTATATTCTGGTACATGTGTTTTTGCTAATATAGGGTAAATGAGTGAATCAGGCTTTTGAACAGCAATAGCTTGTGGCTATCGCCTGCAGCCTTGATCATGTTAATACAGAAGGTGCTTGGGAGCATGGGCATGGGGCACACAAACCTACAATTGTGGACAACTGAGCTCAAAGAGCATGGATGTGCACATGTATAAGTGGAGCCTAGAAGCAGGGCTAAAAGCAGTGGCAGCAGCACTTACTCCAAATATGATGGCAAGCACTGCAACTACAGAAAAGGGGAAAGAAAACACCAGAGTGAGCTCAGAAAAACACCAGAGTGAGCTCAGATCCATAGGGAGCTATGAGGTTTGGTTACCTGCCTGCCTCCCAGTCTCTGGTAGGACCCATATCTACCTTCCCTAGCCTCCCTGCCTGGTGTACCTGTGTACCTAGTTGCCTAAGAGCATGAAAGCCTGTAAAACCACCAAGGGCTCTAGACCTCTCATCTGTTTGCCCAAATCGATGATAGTAACCTGCCCTCAGTATGCCTGCTATATATTTTTATTAGATATATGCTGTGTATCCATATATTTTTCACTCTGCTCTCTTCAAATTTTGTATTTCAAAGGGAAGAATTTTAACATGATTAAAAAAGGAACACACCAAAGCATTTCTAGACAAACCCAGAATGTGAGTCAGTACTATTTCCCTGTGAGCTGTTTGAAGCCAGGACCCTGGGCCCCTCTGCAATGGCTGCCAGCTGCCAGGCCTTCAGACTTCATACTAGCCTGGCTCACCTGCTGTGCTGATACTGGGCATTGTCTCCCCAAATTAGCCCTTACTAATTTTAAAAATTAGCCCTCAGCCATACTCCACATAGCCTCCATTCTGCGAGGCCTACAGGCGCTCTTCCTTACTTTCTACCCACTGTTGATGGGACCACGTGTCCTCAGTCAGTTTAATCTGCTAAATGCAAAAACTGCGTGATTTATCTAAAAAACTTTATTTCCTAAAGTACTTGTTTTACAAACATCCCCATTTGAGTAGGTTCATCACCAGTTCTAGGCGACATTCTAGAAGAATGTCGGAGTCCTTGATGGATTTTATAGGCCTTTATAGTCTAAGGGAACCAGGTACACAGGCACACCAGGCAGGAGGACTGAGTCAATTGCACAGCAAGCAGGCTGCTTGCTATACAGCTGGGGCTGGGAGACTGGAAGCAGGCGAGTCCCCCAGGAACCTTCATGCTCTTTCTTTGGGCTCACTTACATTTCCTCTCTGGCCGTCTCTCATTTTGGCCTTATCTCTGTGCTCCCTTTTTGGGCTCTCTCCTCACCCTCCCCTAGGGTGACAACTGCCCTTTTATCCTTGCCTTCTCCCAGGCCCAAGTGAAGCCACTCACACATGTACACACCCACTGGGCCAGGCATGTGAAACCACAGGGAGGGTGCAATACCACAGGTTTTGGTCATAGAGGTCAATGACAGAAGGGTATGAAACACCCTAACTCTTTACCCTACAGTGCTGAAGACTGTAAGTCCAAAATTAGGGTGCCAGCATGGCTGGAATGAGGGGCGAGCCCTACCTTTTAGTTAAGATGGCTTTCTTCCTGCTGTGTTCTTCCAGCAGAGAAAGAGGAAGTAATCGCATTTCTCCCCTTATAAAAGTACAAATCACATTCATAGGGCCTAATGAACTAATTATCTCCCCTCCTAAAACCTCACATTTGTGTAAGGTTCTCAAAACATGACTTTTGGGGAGACAGACACTCAGATACACAGAACAAAGGACAGATAGCTTAAAGTGGAGATGGGACAGAATCTTGAGAGTCCCTATTCCTTTCTATAAGAGAAACTCCCCATATCAATATCTTATGAAGAGAGAAAAGCTGATTTATGCAAATTCAGCACAGAGATGGGAATTCTACCCAGCATGGTAAAAGACTTACTGTTCAAACACCCCTCCCCTCAAAACAACGCTGGCATCTTTACCACTAATATGAGTATGTACTGTACACTGAAGAAAAGGATTTTGGACATAATCTTTCCTTTTCCTGATGACTAATGATTGTCAGTATAACAATGTAAGGAGGAATTCTAGTGAACCATAAATACTGGTCAGCAGGTAAGCTAAGTTACAAGTTTCTTCCATGTAAGCTAATGTAGTGTGAGCTTGTACCTATCAAGTCACTTCTCTAACTGCCTGTTGTCTCTCCTCCCCCATCTACCCTTGGGTCAGTTCATATTAGATTCATATCTGCACCCCCAGTGCTGACCACAGAGCTGCATGATGCCAATGTTTAATTATTTTTGACATTTTTAATAAATATTACCAATAAAGTCTAACATGCATTAAAAGGCCCCAGGTTTTAAATACATACACACTTCAGGGAATTCTCAGAATGAACACACCTATCTGGATTTAAGAAATAAACCCTTTCATGCCATCTCCCAGGCCCATGTCTATGAAGAAAACCATTGGACAAATATCTAGACCAGAGGATTCACTTGATTTTTGCTTTATGAGCCATTCAGATTTTTTTTGGTGTCATTTTTGGTCATGTATGTGTGTGACAACTAACAATGCTGTTACACGCAGTCATCTTAATTTTTTTACTTGAGATATCGTGTGATTATACCAAGCATTGATTTGTTCATTGTACTATTGATGGATGTATGGGGTGGGGGGGGCTGGTTTCCAGGTTTTGGCTATTACAAATCATGGGGGACTGTGTTGTAAGGCAAGCATTCTGTTCATGACACCAATTATAGTGCAAACATCCCAAATCTGAATAGGTCCTATTGGTTCTAGCAGATGGACAATGAGAGTCTCCAAGCCCTCATGAATCTTATAAGCATTAATGTTCTCTCAGAGAACCAGGAACACAAGTGCCCTAAGTAGGGGGCAGGGGCAGAGACAAAGGGCATAGGAGGCAGGCGAGTTCCCTAGCCTCCCAGGAATCTTCATGCTCCTTCTCTGGGTACTGGCTAGTATTGTTCTCTCTTATCCTGTGCTCTCTCTCCCAGGGTGATACTGTCACTTTGATACATTATTGGTTCTTCCCAGGTCCAGGTGAGCTTGCTCACACAGGTGCACATCCACTGGGCCCAGGCAAGTAATCATGGGGAGAACATAGTACCATATATGCTGGTCATAGAGGCTAAAAGCAGAAAAAGCTTGAACAACTCATTTATCCTGCATATGTATACTTGTAACAGTTTTTTGACAAAGATTTATGTTGGACATATGCCTAAAAGTAAGACTGGTGGGGAAGTATGGAGATACTGCCACACTTTTCTCCAAAGTGTTATATGAATTCAAATTTTCATAGCAGAGCCTGAGGGAATACAAAGCCCACCAGCACTTGTATTATTAACCTTTACATTTTTGTTCATACAATGGTTGTTCAGTAGTATCATATCATGGTTTAATTTTTCATGAATTTTTCTTATGAGATTGAGAAACTTTTTATATTGTCCACTGGAATGCAAATGAAAAGCTATCCCAAGTAAACTTTCCCACTTTTAGAGTTAGTATGGTTATGTTTTTTATATATCAATCTTCTATAATTCTAAATGTAAATTCTATGTTGCATGTTATCATAAATACACACTACTGAATGTTGTTATATGTATTGCATATAATAGCTTCATGTTGTAGCTTGTATTTTCACCTTTCAACGGCATCTTCTGATATGAAGCAGTTCCTAATTTTAATGATGCAATTCAATTTATCAATCTTTCTCTTTATGGTTGTACTTGTATTGATACACTATTTGAAAAATATCTGTCTATCCAAAAATCATAAATATTTTCTCCTGGCTTATTTGTCTATCTTGTTCTAATACCAGTCTTATAACAAGTTTTAAATCCTAGTAGTAATAAGTCTTTCCAACTTTGTTGTCTTCAGGTTGTCTTGTTTATTAATGACTGTTTCCACATATGTTTTAGATTCTATTTATCAGTTTCTACCACTTCACACACAAATGTGCTAAAATTTTCAGTTGACTTGAAATGGAAAGGGTGACTTAAGGGAGTCAATATAATTGGCAATGGTAGAGCTGAGAATTAAATTCAAGTCTACCTGACCCCACTGTCTATCTTTATCTCTACTTGAGAGTATCATGCTGGTATTATGGTCTAGCTTTATCCTAACAGCAGTCTTGATTACTTTTTGACAAATTTTGATATAGTAGTCCTCCTACTCCAGAGAACTACATCTATAGTACTTCAAGACCCTGTATTAAATGACCCATATATCACTGTTCACTAGCCTCTTTTTAATATTTTGATACTTTCCTCTTTTTTATTCCTATTGGTACTGACCTGATTTCAGCTTTCAGTATCTCTTACTATCTTATTTTGAGACTTAGGGCCTTCAAAATCTTAAAATTGATTACATTAAGGATAAAAAAGTCTTTAAAGTGACATTCAAGGCCCATACAAACTTGATCCATACAAGTATCTCACATATTCCATTTTAACATGCATATTCTGTAGCCAAAACACACATGTTCGTGCCTGCGGATTTTCAGCATGTGCAGTTCTACTTTATCCTCCCTAGCTCCTTCTTTCCATCTTCCCTGCCTGCTTGTTTTCACCTTGTCCATCTAAATAAATTTCTACTTCTCTCTCTTACTCATCTTTTAGGTGTCAATCAATTCCACTTCTTAAGTAGTGATACTACAAAATAAGTTTACACTCCTATGGTACTCCACACATGCTTTCCATCAGGTACTTCCCATCTGACACTCCGAAGGCCTATGTGCCTGTGTCTACAGTGTGAAAGCAAGTTTCTAGAAAGCAAGGGCTTTGACTACATCTCTGGTGTCTAGCACCAGACTATATCTCTGGTGTCTATCACTTTGTGAGGATATGTAGTGTGAGGATTAAGATAAGAAATGGAGTATTTTTCATAGTCAGCTACAATTTCTTATGCTAAAGCATCTACCATATCTAACCTAAAATTCTAAATCACTGAGTAACAACAAGAGACTGAGTTGCGGGTCCTGTGACAAGTGTTTTCTGTTTTGGGAGGTCTCATGTTTTGTGGTATTTTGCTTGTCGAACTAAAGGATGCATTGCTCTGCTTCAGATGGTTGTATTCACTGTATATCTCCACTAAGTTCAATAAGTTTCTAATTACTGTCCAGTAAAGAGAGGATGACTCAATCTGACTGCCTTGAAGCCAGTGTGCCAAAATGAGAGAAAACTTATTTTAAATAAAAAAGACATTTCCATTTATTTAATTTAGTGATAAGAACACCCAAATTTAAACAATTCTTCATCAGTGGATGTAGGAAGAAAAAAATGTTAAATTCCCTGACTTCTACTCAAGATTCTCTACCACAAACCAATTTCAAGCTTCCCCTTTTCTTTCACTCTCCCTGTCCCCAAACCATTATGCATGGAAATACATAAAGTCCTGCTAGAATGAGACTCTAGCTTAAAACCACACCCAGTACCTTGTCAATGCCTGAGGAAGTGAAGGCAGCACAAACTTTTCAATGTGTTGCTCAAGGATGCCATGCTGTTCCACCTATTTCATCTCTACACTCCCATTTTCCAGGAATTCCTTGTAGAGATCACAGGTTTCAGCATATTGAACTGTTGATTATTCCAACGTCAGTGTCTTTGGCTAAACCTACAATTCTGTAGGCCCCAATGCTTCCAAGGGAGCTAAGTTTCTGGGGTTATCATGTCTATTATGAGACCCTAAGCAAGCTGCTGGAACTGAAGATTATACATTCAGACTGTCCAGCACACTTCTGACAGGCTGAAGTCACTTTATGAATATCAGTATCTTTGCCCTTCTTCAGCTATATTGTTTGATCCGATTCCTTTTTCCAGATTCTTGTAAAACTTAGTCCACATGATAGATCTCTATATTTTTATATCACTTTCTCTAAGACAGTAACTAGAATAATATTTATATATTGTTTATATATAAGCCCATTAACTTTATGACATTATAGGTGGGTTAATTACATACTAACTCATCTATAATATACATATTCATTTATTGATGGAGTTAAGTGCTAGGATCTAAAGTTACAGAGATGAGTATGACCAGATTTCATTGCCCACAAGAAGCTCACAGTCTAAGTGGGGGAGAAGTAATGCAATTGCCGATTTAAGTGTTTAAATTTTATTGTCTATGTCTTATATTTAATGAGAGAGATATGCACAAGGGAAAAAGGCTCACTAGGACATGTGCTTTAAACTGGGCTATAATGTTAAACCACAGTAGGGCAGACAAGGTATGAACAAGTGACATTATTTGGGCATATTTAACATATTTCACGGATCTGAATTGTGTAGGCTTTTCTTTACAACTTCCCCAGCTGTGAAAGGTCTGAATATAGCAGGTGTGTAGTTTTTCACTCATATTATTGATACTGGTGGGAGAACCGTTCCCCTCAGGGTTTCACAGCGGTGAATCACAAGATCAAGACACTTTTAACTGTGCTGGCTAAATGCAGCCCAGGAACCTGTAACAGGACAGATCAACAGCCTAACACATTCTTGTAAAACAAGCTGTAAGAGATTTAGCTTTCCCTAAACTTAAGCACTTCATTCAGAGACTCTCAGTGTTCTCCGTTTAACATTTAAAGGGAAAAAAAAATGTGGCTAACTCAATTAATACAGGCATGGGTGAGACTATAAAATGGTAAGTGGGAGAGACCTGAAGGAGGACAGACCTTGGTTCTCCTCTCTATTCTAGCACCCAGTTAGAGTCTAGGCCAGTCTCATTGTTGATCTGCATTTGACAATGGGAGAACGTACAGAGCAGCAAACTTGTCCATATCAAGAACTTCCCAGCTAAATATGTAAACAGTGTCCAATTCATGGTAACTATACCGGATTGGAAGATTTCGTTATGCCCGGCGCTTGAAACAAACATTTTTAAATGCAGTTTTTTTATTCAACTGACTGAATTCTATTTTTTTGTGTGTGGACACATCTAACTGTAAACAACCTGAGTTAAATCACTTCGGTGCTACCTTTTAAGGCCCTAGTGGTGAAGTTCATCAAGTTGCTGTGGGATACAGACACAGTGCAGACAGGAAGGCAGGGCCCAGTCAGACATGCTGATCTGAATCTGCAGCAGGAATGGTTGTGGTGACCCAGTGACCTGCATCTTAACTAATTCCTGGACTGACACGTATACATAAATTTCAAAACCACTACAACAAATCAATATGAATAAAAATTAGATGCAGAAACAAAACGGAAACTGATGTTATTCAGTTTCAATACTCTGGTTATCTAAATTGTAATTCAATTTACTATGATAACTGGAAATGTAAAAAATTGAATTCTTTACTAGCCCTTCTGCATTTTCTATGCTCGGTCTCCAGCAAATAGTAATTTCTAACTTAAATGGAAACAAAAGGAACTTATGTGGGAACACTTGTCCCTGCTACCAACAAAATGAAGGTAGGGCATTTAGAAGAATGGGTACAGGAGTTCTAAAAGGTTCTGGAAGAATATTCACCAGCTCACACTCCCATGAACATAACGCAAACTGCACACATTCTGTTTGGATTTGAAGAACACAATGACATGAAGAGAAAGGAACAGAGATAACATTTCTCTCTCAAAAGACAGTAGCAGAGGTCAGAATGCTATGAGGCAATGACGTGTTATACTACTGTGCTGTTACCTCAAGATTCTTTCATAGGCATAGAAACCGTTCTTGCAGTAGGGTTATAATACAGAGACTGATAAGAACGAGAGTTGGGGTAGGGAAGATGCTGCTGAACCATTCAATGGGATACTAGTGAGATTTTTCAATCTTCTAAGAAATTTCCCCTCTAAGATACTCTACACTAGCTGTGATCCTCAAGATGCCCTCAATTTTGGCAAAATCAAAAAATTATTTCCCTTCACTCTTTATAATGACTGAATATGAATGCATAGTTAAGAGAAAACTGAAAACAAGGCAATTAGCTAGGCCAAGGGAGCAAGGGTAAGGAGCAGCCTGCAGTGGAGGCATGTGAAGCTGTTGCCTAGAGGCAATGACTGGAGCTGTGCATTTTCCCACCAACAGCTGCAGATGTGCAAGCTCCAAAGTAAACATTAGTGATCATGATATTGTATCCACGTGGGGTACCATGTGTTGATATTCTGTGTCAAGAAAAATGGTGATCCAAGCACAATATTTATCAAACTTTGGGCCCCAAACAGTCTACTATCTAAAATTGGAGTGGAAAGTCCTGCTAACAGGTGGTTGGCAGTATTAGAATGTAGGATTGGGTTATTCTGTGTCCCAAGGTCACCAAAGGAAAATAACAGCTTATTTTTTTTAGTTATATGTTAATACATGAGAGAGTAAATGGAACCTTCTAGTTAAAACTTCCCCCTGAATATCAGGTAAGACTCTGGGACTATGACTAGCCAGGCATTTACACAAAATTGAGGAATCTAAGCATGGGGTTTTACTGGGTCAAGGTAGTCTATTCCATTTTTTCCCTAGAGAGAATTTGTCCATTTTTAATTTCAAAGGCTACACTTAATTTGACTGGGAGTCAAGAGGATGGAGCTTGAGTCTTCGGTACAACCATTCCTGCTCCTGTTACTTTAGGTAAACACCTTTGCCTCCTAAAGTGACAGTTTATACAACCAATAAAAGGAGGTAAAATTACCAGACTGACATATACAAATGCCAGTTTATATAAAAAAAAAACAAACAAACTAACAACAACGACAAAAACAAACAGGCAACAACAAGTGCTGGCGTGAATGTGGAGGGAAAGGAACAGTTTTACACTACTGGTGGGAATACAAACTGGTCCAGTTACTATGGGAAGTTGTGTGGAGGACCCTCAAACTACTGATAATGGACCTACCATTCAATCCAGCAATCCTGTTTCTGGGAGTCTAACCAAAGGATACAAAAATTAATTCAAAAGGATGCCTGTACTCATGTTTATTGCGGCACTATTTACAATAGACAAACTATGAAAACAACACAAATATCTCAAAACAGATGAATGGATAAGAAAAGTAGTGGTATATTTACACAATAGAATACTATTCAGCTATCTAAAAAGACAAATTTGATGCATTTATGATAACATAGATGGACCTAGAAGGAATCATGGTAGCAGAAATAAGACAGACAGATATAGAGAAATACAGGATGATCTCCCCTACATGTGGGATATAGGGAAATCAAACAAAGAAAAGGACAAGTAAAACTTTAAACTAAGAAAATGTCAGGAGAACTGAAGCAGAGAGCAAGGGAGAGAGGATGGGGGTAAAATTGATGAAGGGATGGGCACAAGAGATTAAGATGATGGTTCAGAGGTGACACCGTGGTGGGAGAACCTTGGGTTATACAACAATGTAAAAAAATTGCAAATCAATGTTTTAAAAAATGCCCAGTACATTATAGAAATAAGATTAATATCGATATTAATCAATAAAATCAATATCAACTATAATATTACTGACCTATCACACACTCAAAAAACAGTCTTATAAGACTAGTCTTGTTCCCAAAGAGTAACAGAGTCTCAGAAACCTGTGCTTTTTAAATATTCTTTATAAAGTCACTACTCCACTCTGGGTCTTAACTTCACCATCCATAAAATGTACCTAGAAACATATTTATCTGGAAAAATGTCAACCAAAAGCTCTATCTTCAGTTACTGATACAGATATATGTTTGGTAAGGAATGGCTAATATAACCAAAAGTAGAGACATAAGTAGACTTCATAAATATAATACCTAGGGCAAGTAGAACAAAGTAGATAGTCTCAGAAGTCAGACATGGATGTTGACCCCAATTTTATCATTCACTAAAATGCCAACTTGAGCAATATCATATCTTGATTACTCTGTATGTTCAATGCAGAAACAATGGTGATTCACAGTGTAGCTGTGAGTTGTTCCTGGAAATTAAATTCCCTGGCAGAATCAGCAGCACAGAGTAGGTATTTAATCAATTTAAGTAAAATAAAAATAACTGCTTTAAGATCTTCAGAAGGAACTTCTGAAGGAATATCAAGTACTTTTTTTTTTTTTTTTATTGCAAGCTTTGTGGGAGTCTCTTCAGAGCTCAGTGTGAAAATGAAACAAAGAGACTTGTTCATGTGCGTCTTTAAACTGGCTCAAGCACTTAACAGCCACTCAACTTGTAGAATGGGAGAATATTTGCCAATGTACTAAAATACACACATAGGCATGGGTGACCTGTGCACATGTGTACCCAATGTATATCCAACTGTATATGCTTATACACACACACAGACACCCATTCCCTGCCTGATTGCCAGATCTAATCTTACTCCCCATAACTGACAGAGCCCCAGGAGCTGGAATCATTTTCTTTTCCTAATTTGGCAATAAGGCATAATAGGGACAGGGTCTCCCATCAAGAAATTAGGGGCCCCGTATATAACTTCAGCTATGACAAAATTTGTTGGGATAACCTTTGATGACTCACTTTTTTGAGCTTCAGTTTTCTCATCTGCAAATTGAATAACTTGGTATAGAAAATCTTTGAGTACCTTTTAACCCTAAAGTCTAAGATGATTAATTACTATCTAAACAGGAAAATGGGTATCAAACTAAAGAGGCTAGCATTTCAGGGCAGGTTCATAGCTATGTATCTTGAGGCGTGTGGGTCAAGATTCAAAAGCAGTAGGATAGGAAGAGGCCATAGGCCCACATTCCTCCTATTTTTCTGATCACAGGGTTAAAGACTGGTCTCTTGGCTAAGTCCAGTCCATTGCAGTTCAGAGAAGCACCAACTCCCACAAGGCCTAGGGGCCTGGGAAGAGGAGACCCCAAGCTGGCTTCCCCTCACCTCTCCTTTCTGCCCTCCAGTCGTACAAGCCACTGCCGATGCATTTGCTGTTATCTTAGGCAGCAGTGCTTCTCCTGGAACCAAACCTCAACTTAAAACAGTAAAATCACAGAAACAAAGTCCTCCTCCCCTTTCTGATTTGCATCCAGGAACTCCTGGAGTTGTCCTTTCTCTATCTGCTCAGACACTGGCACGCTTTTCTCCTTCCAGATTCCTGACCAACGTTATCTGTTCTTCTAATCCCCACTCCATTCCTTACAAACCGTCTGCCTCTGTAGCTCCACCTTCTCTTTCTTGTTAGACACCCTCCCTCTCATCCCCAGTTCTTGGCCTGAGCCTGAACCTGGCTACTTCTTAGCAGTTCTTGTTTGCTCTGATTTGTCTAGTTGGCAGTTGTACATCACTACTGCTTCTCTTCCTTGTGTTCCCAGAGCCAACATGCCCCACAGGCCATCCCCTCTGAATACCAGGTTGACACCTTACTTTCTATGTGGCCCCACCCCAGACAATCAGACTGAAAATCTTGGGTGGGGTAGAGCCTAGGAACCTACGTTTTTTTCAAGGATCCTTACCAAGATCTAGTAATCTTTGTTTCTGATCTTTCAAAATCCTCTCACATTTAGCAGCTCACTCACCAATATACTGAATATTGACACTGTGGGTTCTCTTTGGAATAGACACACAAAGCTAAATATGATTTACTCCAGAAACTGCGTTTAAGTGTTGCAGAAACCCAGAAAGTAGTTGCAGAAAGTAGGGAGTGATTCATTCTTCTGAGAATAAAGTTTGGAGAAGACTTCACATTGGAAACAGTGTTAAGAGTGAGTGCTAATGCATGGGGAGGATGGTATATGTGCATGGCGGAAGGGATATAGACTTTTCCAAAGCTAACAGCTGGAGAGAGGTAAGAAGGGAGAATGTTCATGTGTAGAAAGAGGGAAAAATGGTCTAGTGAGACTTGGCTCCTAGTATGACAAATGGGGTGGAATCACCTTGTACTCCCTACTTTTCAGTCATAACTATTTTCTTTCTTCACATCTATTTGTACTGCACAGTTAACTTTATAACCTATATTTTTTGGAAGTCCTAACATATTAACAAAACCCTTATTTGGGGGCTGTTTTTTGGCTTCTACAAAAATAAACTGAATTGAGGAAGGGGAATAATATTACTATAGTGGCATCCTCACCCTCAGAGTTCTTGACATCTGAATCTAAATAATTCTTCTTTATGTTTCATAGCATCCTCTACACACCACATGCCAGCACCATTCCCTCTTACCCCAGATGAATTAAAAAATATCTCCATTGCCAAATATTCCTAGTAGGGAAGATGAAGTGCTAAACCTTTGGTTGAGAACCACTAGTATAGAGAAAAAGAACATGCGCTTTGGAGTCAGACTCAAGTTCACAACTGCCACATTGCTAATCTACATGATAGTGTAAATGTTACTCTTTCTGGCTAAAGTTTCCTCATATATAGAGGAGGAAATAACCTGCAGTTTGCGGAATTACTGTGATGTGCAAGAGCACCTGGCATATAGTAGGTTAAGTAAAAATGGTCATAACAGTAGTAATACAAAGAAAAAAAATGCTGGTTCTATTATATTTGTTAGTGCTTTTGTTATTATTAGGAATAAAGTCTAATTGAAGTTTGAACGATACAATGAGTAAGTATACCTCACTTTACCAAGAAGCAAAGATAGGGCGAGATATCACAATTATATTTCCAAACATCACTTCTTTGAGGAATTCTTTTATAATTCTTTTTTTTAAATTTTATTATTTTTTGTTATATAGCTGTATTTCCATAGTTCTCCCACCACCGTATCACCTGTGAACCGTCACTATATCCCCTTGTGTTCCTCCCTCTCTCCTCTCCCACTCTCCCACTCTCCCTCCCTCTCTCTCTCCCTCTCTCTCTCTCTCTCTCTCTCTCTCTCTCCCTCCCTTGCTGTATGCTTCTGTTCTATGTTTCAGTGCTAGTTTTGTCTTTTTCCTTTTGTTTGGTTTCTCTATATCCCACATGTAAGTGAGACCCAATCAGGTTAACAGACTGCTCTGAAGAAACACTATAAGTAAGAAGAGAATGGAACAATGTATTCAAAAAACTCCAAGACCAAAAAATGCTGTCCAAGAATACTCTATGCTGCAAAGCTCTCCTTCCTTTATGAGGGAAAAATAAGGACCTTCTCAGACAAAGAAAATCTTCAGAAATTTGCTACTAATAAACCCCTACTCCAAGAAATATTATATTTCTTAGGTTTCAATTATGGGTACACTTTATGTTTTACCCATACCCTCCAGACATGGTATATACAACTTTAATTATTTACTCAATTATTTTCCTTGAATAGAAATCCAGTTCCCATGTTCACCTTATATTCCTATCACCCAATAAAGTGTGTCATAAATATTTATTGAAAGGTTTTTCTCTACTGATATTTGTTATTTACTCAAATGATTAAGGTTCCAATCCAAGACTGGATCACATTTTAATGGATATCCATTCCTCAGAGCACAGTGATTGTAAGTGAGAGCGGGGAACCAAATGACATGGGTTTAGATTACACACTTGCCACTAACTGTGACTTTGGGCAGCTGAGTAACATTTGTAAGCCTACTTTTTCATCTGAAAAAAAGAACAAAAAATCTGAGTTATAAAGTCTCTGTTGCTTTTATGATCAATGATGCTTATAGAACACTGATAATGGTGAGGCAATATGCTGGAAGATTTTATTGCTCACTGGAACTAAACATTGGGACCAGAAACTCTTTCTGCAAGAATGGCTAAACAAATTCATTTTCTACTAAAAATGAAAGAATAAGAGAAATTCAAAATGAGAAAATCCTCATTTTGGCTTGACTCTGCAACTCAGATGAGCAACTTAAGCCAATTTAACATCTGGCCCAGATGAACCACTTAAGCCAACTCAACATCTGGCAAAGGATCTAGTAGTGAAATCAAAGAACAATTCTAAACCCAGGCACACAGGTTGTTCTGGTCAATACCTGCTGATGAGACAGAGCATAACAGATGTCTAATTCCAGATATTTAGGAATGGGTCAGGGAGCACTCAAGCCAAACTCTCCTGCTCCAAGGAGACGAGCCAGGTACACCTAGTGTATATGGCCACCTGCCTCCATAATGTATATGAACACCTGCATCCATGCATTCACTCATTCACTAAATATGACTGTTTTAAGGGTTTTCCATATGAAAAGTACTGTTCTGGCTGTTGGAATATAAGAATGAAATGACACAGTGCTTTCTCTCAAAGAGTTTACAGACTATTATATGAGACAAAGTCACACACACAAAACTGGACATTTACAGTAGAGGACTCCAGTATAAAACACAGTGGGAGCAAAGTAGAAGGAGAGTGCAAATGAGCTTGGGGGAGACAGGGATAAGAGTGCCCAGAGGGCACCAGATTGAAAAATTGATGGATGATCAGGACTTCACCTGCTGGATAAATGAAACTGAGAAAAGAGTGGCCTGAGAAAGAAATCAGGTTGTTACTGCCTTTCAGGACAGCTGGGATACTGGAGCCAAGAACAGACCTGGAACAAAGTTAATACTATTTTTACAGGCTAGAAAAATATCAGCAGCAGGAGCCCTGGCCAGAACCACCCCCACAAAGAGCAAACAAAGCTACTCCTATCTTCTGCCTCTCTGCTGGAGAAGTTACTAACCAGCACCTTAAGAACAAAATGTTCTTTTTTCGTTGTTTTTTATTTTTTAATTATTTTTCCCACAAAGTCCTCCATCCTCTTGTCCAGAACTGGAAAAAGCCTATGTGGTGTTTTGTTTCTTTGATCTTTATCCCCCCACCCTGGACTTCTCTTGATAATGAATGTCCAAGAGGACTTCTCCAAAGCAGACTTCTCATTATCTGAATGTGGGGTCCGAGGAAGGTAATGCCAGGTCAACACTTGAAAGGGCCATCAGTGTGAGGACTTCTTGGTGTGACCCCTGGATGTCATTCAATTGTGCTCTCCAATTGTGCTGGCTTCTTAGCCTGGCATTGGGCGATCTCTTATATGACCTCATTTGACCATGAACCCAGGTTGTTTCTGATTTCAATAACACTTTACAGCAGTGTATCCTGCATTCTGTTATGGAAAACCAGGAAAGGAAAGTGAAGGGAGATTCAGGAAAAGGTGATGAAGTGCAGTGGTCTAGAGTTATTCTCCAACCCCCTACCAAAGGGAAGATAACCTTGCCAGGTTAATAACACAGAGACCTTCCACACATAAAGTTCCTAATCTGTGTTAGGCACTGTGATCCCAGAAAACCAGGGAAAGACTTCTCATAATTATGGGACTACTCTGCAGCCAACAATATGCCAACTATATTACCAACATGTCCTGTTAGTGCTCATCACAAATCCGTGAGGGGGGAATACTCTTTTTTGTCAGAGAAGAGGAAGTGTATGTACAAAGAGGTACAAAACACAGGTAGGGGAAAAAGGAGTTTAAATACATAATAAGGAGACTTCAGTATGGCATGTGCTAGTATAGCATCATAGTATGTTTTAGGGATTAGTAACACAACAATACCATTAAGCTACAAACATGCAGTCCAGGGGGAAGCCACCAGGGCATTCCATTTGGAAAGTGCACGACTGTGTTCTGTTCATCACTGCTAATCTCTTGTATGTAGACCTGTAACCTCCAGGTTTACAAACACTTAAGACATGACTTTTGTGACTACTTTAGTAGTCATGACTTTAGTGGTTGAAAGGGTGGACAGTTTTTCAAGATTTCCAGGCCTCTGTTTTCTACCACTGATTGACAGAGGTATAATAGTTAGGGTGGGAAAGAAGGTGGGATATTTGTTTCCAGGTCTCCTTTTTTTTTGCTCAGATATCCTAATCCTGAATTGGCTGTAGGATGAAGGAGAGACGAGAGAAGGTATGAGAAGATTAAAACTGTTAAGTAGGTTTTTATTGCACCTCAGTTGCTAAGAATTCCTGTCCCTTCTTAGCTACTGTTTGCCACTGAATAGAGTCCTTTAGGAATCCAAGGTACTTGAGAGAGGAGGGGGAGGGAGGAAAAGGTACAAACTTTCAGTTATAAATAAACAAGTCAGGGGGATGTAATGCACAGCACAGTGACTACTACAGTTAATAATACCTTAAAAAAGTCCTTATTCTATCTTTCCACTTAAAGAATTTACTTTTGGAAAATACAAAGGAAACTCACTAACTTAAAACACTTGCTTTTTGAAGGGAACAAAAGGCTTCGACCAGAGCTTCCAAGGGTACAATTTCTGTCACAGATTGTGCCTGATTTAGAAAAAAAAAGGATGATTTTAATGGCCTTGATACCTCCCAGAAGATTTACCCAACCCTCCCCAAGTATCCACAAGTACCAGGTGCCATACAGGAAGTAGTTTCCCCTTGGGGGGCACAGTGAGTTTGGGAAGTGAGAAGACATGTTTTGTCTTCTGGAAAATGGACAAGAACACCAGAGAGCCTGACGCTCCCCAGAGTGCAGCCCCCTTACTCCTGCCCATGGCAGTCCAAGCCAAGTACACATTTCCTGAATAAGCATGGTAAGACTTTCTCCTCAAAGACAACCAAAGAGATGTGACCGAGAATGCTCCCCTGGCCTCAGCAAGATATATATGATGATAGGGATGCGCTATGTTCATCTAGCCCTAAAGCCTTTTCTGGACTTGTTCTAAAACTCAGATCATGACATTCCAATCACAAGTACATACCACATATTTTGAAGAGAGAGAGATACACCACAAAGGTAAGAATATTATCTACCATCCATTTAATGTACATGAATTATTGACTGTTAACTATTTATCAGTTCTGTGTTACACCCCAAACATAACAAGATAGACATGGTCATCAGAGACCCATGAGTGCAAGTCTGCTTTGAGAGTGCAAGGACTCTGTAGAAAGATGAGATATTGCTTAAATAACATTCATCACAAGGAAACATTAATGTTCCGCATATAGGTTAAGGCCATTTCATCTTACTCTTAATGTGACTTTATTCATTTAATAAATTTATCAAACACCTATAGAAATCAGTCATGGAGCTCAACATAAGCATGGTCCGTAGTTATTTACAGACATGAAATAATATAATGCCCTGCCCTTGAGAATTTCAGTATCTGATGGAAAAGCCAAACAGATAAATTGGTTATCAAAGCACATTGTGATTTTCTTTAATGGTGCAGGAGAAGGTGAGGTGCTAAAAGAAATACAATTTACAGAAATTCTAAATAAATCTTGAATGTTCCATGAAAGGTTATGTAGCATTAGAATAGTAGTTATCCATCTGAAGAAACAGCGGACCATAACTCTGGGCAGAGAAATACATGTGGAAGTACTTGAAAAAAGGTCTGGAAACACAACCTCACTACCAGTTTTTGAAAGATAACTGAAAGAAGATGATATACAGCTGTGATGTAATATGTGATATGATGTATGGACTAGAATATATTTCAAAGTGTTTTTGCTCTATAGAAAGAAAATCCTGTTCTTGATTATGCCAGTATATCAGGCACAAATACATGAAAATTATAAGTTCCACAAAATAGTTCTACTCTTAGTATGTGAGATATTCTATGATGGTTTAATATGCTGTTTTCTATTTGGTCCATTCTATTCTGAAAATAAGCCTATATTAAATTGATCTTATAAACTAAGAACTATACTTTAAGAATATTATTAGAAAGAAGGGTTAAAATTATTAGAAAGGGTAAGGAGAAAAGATATGGGTATAGTTTGAGTGAGAAATAATGAAAATATTGAATAACCTAAAAATGTAAAAACCAAAGCCCTGCAATAATGAAGAAGAGTTCTCATACTTATTATGTCAAGTGTAATTCTTGTTTCATTTTCTGCATTCTTACTGAAATTTGAGAAAGAGTCCTTGGTTTGATTTGGTTTTAAATTCATGGTCCCCTAGCACTTGGCCTAGGATATGTCAAGTATTTGACACATTTTTGTTGAATGAATGAACAAACATGTGAATGTCAGATTTTGAGTATGTTAGAAGAAACCACTATTATCCTTAAGTAACTGACTTTAGAATGTCAGTCAAATACATAATTAAACAAATCAAATAGAAATTGCAAGGAATTAGAATACCTTTGGGAAAAAATAGTACCAGTGTGCATTTCATCACTATACAAACTACTGAGAAGTTAACATCTTGCTTTCAAATTTTCAGTAAATTAGAAAACCATCCAGATATTTATCCAGATCAGTGTTTTCTATTATTATGCATGAAAAACCAATACAACTATAATAAATTCTATATTTGATGCAAAGTTTTATAACTCTAATTGCCTAACTGGAAGAAAGCCTTTTATCACTATGTCTTGAATCACCAACCCTTCAGCTTTGCTATAAAAACAAATAAGGAGTGTCTCAGGTTGTAAGGAACAGTCTGTGTGAGCAGTGTTGGTGGGAGACAGACATGGACTCTGAGGTTACCTAGTCCTCCTGCGTGGGCATCAATAAGGGAGGCAGCCACTGCAATTCCAGCAGGGAGACCAAGGTCTTTGGCTGCTTCTGGTGTGAGCCCATTTCCAAGAGAAGCTCCAGGAGGCAGCACTTGGTTTCCTGGGTAGACATGAGGAAAAATAAACACCTGTCAGTTTGAAAAACACAAAAGCAGACACTAGGTTTTCTTAAGAGAAACTCTCTGCTCCTTCCACTTGCCTCTGCATTTTCTCAATCAGGGTGATAGAAACCATGCAGCTACAAAGAGTCCCTATGCTCATCTGGCAACTCAGGTACATGTCCTTGGGTCCCGGGGTCATGCTCTGGAGTGCTTGACACAGTAAAGAATTCTAAAGCATCTTTCAAAATGGACAAAGATTCCATTCATGGGGAATTCCAAAAGATATAAATATAGAGGACTCTTGAAGATGAGGTTAAAATAGTTAACAGATTTCCTAAAAGTACCACTCTACCAGCTGACTCAGCATAGGCATGTAGATACACATTCACACATCCATATATACTGCTTGAAAAACATATATTCCTGAGGAAGCTGAGAAAATTTACTTGTATAGTTGCTTCCTGTCAAAGGATAAGGGAAGGAATTATTTTGGTTCAATAAAGAACTTCTTAAAAGTTTGTCTCAGTTGGGAAAGACAGCCCAGGGTAAGCCTTGTAAACTTTACAAGGCTGCTACTTTCACAATCATAGAATACAATTTGAATGGTGTTCTTTGGAGTTGTGCAATGCAGTGACCCTGATATTTCCAGTGACCTTGAATTCTTGCAGTCAGTCAGGCCTTCAGTTAAGAATTTTTTGATTGTCTTGCTTTGTGTTTGTGCCATGGTGCTATAAAAGGCAGTCCTTGCCTCCAACCTAGTTACAGAGATGAGAAGAAGACACAGACATGCTGAAAGTCAGAAGAGAATAAAATATTCCATGTTACCGGGTATTAAGCTGAGTCCTCTCCTTTTCTCCTGCTTAGGAAAAAAGTGTTGCCACACTGCAAAAAGGGGGAAGTATGGGTGGATCCATCTGTCTGTTCAGGTCCCTCTGAGCTCCAAGACTCTTAAGATTTTTAGTGTATGATCAGCAATCTGAAGACTTGTGTTCCAGACACACCTGTCACTTGCTATTTGTTCCATGTATTTTGTTCAAGACTTTTGGGGGTGGATCTGAGAGTGCAGGATAGAGGGAGACATGTGGTAAACTGCTCAACTCACTTCCTGTAATTGTAAGCAAAGTGCCTCTATAAAACCAGTTTTATCCATTTTAGATAAGAGCTTCTTTTTGTAATTTGACATTCTAACAAGTTTAGGTATGAAGAAGATGTGCCATCAGCTGTGGACGTCATCTTAACTATGTCTCCTTCTACCGTAGAGTAGGCTGCACTCCCATTCTGTGCCAGGGAGTGTGCTATGGACATACGCATTTTCGCACTTTACCAAAAAAAGCAAAGCAGTGCTCGCTTCAGCAGCACAAATACTAAAATTGGAACGATACAGAGAAAATTAGCATGGCCCCTGTGCAAGGATGACACACACATTCGTGAAGCATTCCATATTTTAAAACAGATGATTGGATGAAAAAGATGTGGTATATATACACAATGGAATATTACTCATCAATTAGAAATGACACATTTGATGAATTTATGATAACATGGATGTACCTAGAAGAAATCCCATCAGCAGAAACAAGTCAAAAGATAAAGACCGGAACCAAATGTTTTCACTAATATATGGAACATAGAAAAACAAAAGGTCAGGAGGAAAAGTCAAAACAAGCTAACAACCAAACTAAAGCACACAATGGGGGGGTGTACGAGTGGGAGCAGTCAGGGAAGGGAGGTGGTGGGTGACCCCTGGGGATTAGAATGATGTGATTTGTCCACAGAGATAACACCTTGAGCAAAGCCAAGGCCATGGAGTTAAGGGAGACTCCTAAAGGGCTGAGTAAACTGGAACATAATGTGAGGAACCTGACTGGGGGAGGCATGGACAGGCAGTTTTGCAAAGGGCAGCAGGGACAGAGGACGTATGTAACCCAGACTAAGGTGTTGTAATATAATCACAAAGACAGCCATTAAGCCAGGACAGGAGATGGCTCTCTGTGTATTTTATTCTCCGGCAACACCGTAGCAGTGGACAGAATGGGATTAGGAAAAATAAACAAAAAAACCCCAGGATTATAGACCTATTATGTAACCAAAGGGAAAAGAGGAAGACCTTCATTAAGATATATGGCAATGGAAATACGGAGCTAGATCTGAGAAATTTTATGGAGCAAGAAGTGGTAAGCCATGGTGGTCAGTTGGATATGGGGAGCAAGGTGGATACGGAGATGTTACAATCCGGCTCTCCATTAAGGCCAGATGCTGCCCAGAAAGGAATGAAGCAAGTAGACAGTCTGTAGCTGTCAACTCCTGCAGGCCACTGTGCCCAGATGATGCCCTTCACAATGAAGCCACCTGCTATGACTTAGTGACCTGGGCGCAGTGCCCTGTTCACTCCAGAGACCTCTGCTAGGACAGCAAGGTTGTTCTGACACTGCACCTGGATTGCAATTCAGGTTCTCCCAGACCTATTCCCCACACCTTTATTTCATAGATGGCAACTTCTTCTACATATTTCATATACCCAAATCTGTCTCAACATTAATTTCCAGAGAACTCAAGCTAGGGCAGTGGGCCAGGACTTCTCTTCAGTCCAATGGTCTAGGAATGAAAATAATTATGCACTAAGATTAACTTTCTTCCTTTGTATCACAATCACAGCCTTCAGGAATAGTCTATCTAGATTCCAAGCAGGAAGACACTGTTTACCTAGAGACTAAAAGGAAATACCTTGGCATAAAATAGGATGATAGAAATAGGTGGGGTTCACTGAGAAATCACCCCTTCAAATAACACTTTGAGGTTATCAGGTGGAGTTACATTGAAACCTCGGAGGTGTTGTCAGAGGTGATCTTCAATACAACTTGACAACTTGTCCCAAAATAACTCTTTTGTTCTTCTTTTACCACCCAATTAAATTTATCACAGCATTGGTTTTCCCAGTTAGTCAAGACTTCACAGCCTGAGTATTTGCAGTCTCCTCTGGTCTGCCTTCAGCCATTCACTCACACATTTTAACAAATACTCTTTTTATAAGCACACATTTTAACAAACATGTAACAGTGGTAACAATGGTCCCCATTTATCCTCACCCACTCTGGGGTGTAAGAGATAGAGGGGCATCTCTGCCTTCAAAGGCCCACAGAGTGGTCCAGGCAAATCCAGGTTCTCAAAATAACACAGAAAATGATACGAAAGTGCAGGATATACTTGCATAGATAAGTTGATGGAGGGAAGAGCAGGAAATTTAGATGACAGGAATGTGGAGTCTGATCTGGAAGGACAGGTGGTAGATCACTGGTTTCATCTCAAATGCTTTTGGGAACTGGATGCCATTAGAGGGAACAGCAGGTCGGTTGCAGGGAGCCCCAGAGAGCTCAGGAGACATTTAGTGCACTGGCAAAAAGAGCAGCAGGGAGGAATGGAGAAGTGTCTGACCAGAGAACACTGGCAGTAGAGGAGTACAGGCAAGGTGAGGAAGACCAGTTCAGGCCCCTCCAGCAATAGCTGGAACACTACTTGCTTTCTAGGAAGATAAAATTGCAAAAAAGGCTAGAATGGTAAGCAGTTTTTACCTACACAGTAATCATACCAGATGAAGAGCGTAGGTTGTAAAATATGATGTGGAGTATGACTTCAAGTTAGAACAAAGAATGTGGATGGATGATTTGTGAAAAATATATTCCTATGAAGAAAACACACAGAACTTTTCTCTGAATGGAGAAATCATGGAAGTTTTTTCCTCCTTTTTACTCCTGTAGAGCTTCTGATTGTTCTATCTTGAATGTATGTCTCTAGTAACGTTATTTGCCCTGAAATAAATGAGGGCATGTGTACTCAGCACAATCCTGCATACCATTAAAAAGAATGAGGAAAAATCAAAATATGGATTTGGAACTCAGTGAATTAAGTGAAGATAGCAAGATATAGAATAATGTTCAGAGTATGGTTACCCATGTGATTTCCTTAAAGAAGATGCAAAAATGTTAACACATATACTTCCAGAAAAATCCTAGACATATACTTAGAATCGTTATAGGGCCACGATTGAAATTCATAACAGGGTAGTCTTCCCTGCCGTTTGCACTTCTTTTATAACATGGCCTTTCATTTCTTTTATGAGTAAAGCAAGCTATTAAAATGAAAGCAAGATTAAATTGAGGCAAAGTCTGGAGACCTTTCCCAAAACCAGCTCAACCTGAGGCAGGAAAGGGCCCCAAGTTTCCTTATTCTCTCAACCTGCTGACGTCCAACCCTGTGAACAGCCTCACCTTGGGGTGTAAAGAAGTAACTTCTCTGGGGCTCACGTCCCCTACACTCCCACCCGGACAGCAGCTTCAGATTCAGCGTGTGGTCTATGCTGGAGCCTGCAATTATCTGTGGTCCCAGTCCCTCTTCACAGGCGGGGGCTACTATTACACCAGATCTTCTCCTACCAGTTTTTCAATTATCTATGACTAATGAGCACTTTGGGAACAGTTTCAGGCACACACATAATCCTCTTTCCTGACGTCAGCAGCAGAAATTAATGACTATGTGGATTGCTGGAAGACAGAAAATGCACTATAATGGTCAAGAGAACTGGTATCCTCTCCAGGAAGGGGCTGGGGCAAGGCGAGTTGTTGCTGTATTAACTGGAAGGTTCAGTGTTCCTTTGTATTCCTACAAACATGAGATGAGACCCAGGGGGAGATTTGGCTCAAGCCCAGGGAAATGTCAGAGAGAGGTCTGGGCGTGGGTGGCATGCGACCCTGGCTTCTCTGGGCTTGGCACTGAAGCACCAGTCCTTGTTCTGTTTTGCCAACATCAACAGACCCTACTAGATTGGCTGGGAAGGTTCTGAGCGACACTCTGTCTTGCCAGCAGAGAGGGTCTCTGGGTCCTCACAGACTGAATCCACTGGCTTAGAAGCACAGGGATAAAAAGACAATAGGCCAGAGTTCCACTCAAAGGAGGTGGTGGCTTCTCAGAGTTGGCTGCTTCACACAGGACCTAATGCTGTGGTGGTTTCAAAGACTGACAAGACATACTCTGATTTGGGGGGATCCCCAAAGTGATATGAAACATGAACTTTCACTGAATAAATTACATGACCATTGTGTGAGTACAGGTTACTTACTTTTAAAAGAAATTATAGAATTGGAGAACTGACCCACACCCACCTAAACTCCTCCGAAGAATCTCAGTTCTCCTGCATGTTAGGTGGGAGTATTTTAGACCTGGAGTCACAACTGAGACAAAGACTGACCAAAACTAATTCCTTCTCTTTATCGAAGCTAGAGATAACCTAAACTATTCTCTCTAATGGAGAAACTGATGAAAAATACAAAACTGACAAGTTCTGCCACCAAAACATATTGGAAATCCACTTCTGAAGTATTTACCTGTTATAGCCCTTCATTCGTCACCTCAAAGTTAACTGGGCATTAAGTTCTATTTTAAAATACTGATTAAATGTAAAACTTAATGACATCATCATCATTCATCAATTATTAAAGAAAAATTTACTCAGTACCTACTATGTGCCAGGGACTATGGTAGTACTGAAAAGACATTAA